>VDFB02291297.1:0-49154 GCA_007258455.2 Sequoia sempervirens | reverse complement strand
CATACGCCCAAACCCCAAACCCTAGTGTTTATTGTTCTTTCGGAGGCCTACAAATGTTCCCCTAGCATCATACTTAAAAGGCATTCAATATCTCGAAACCCCAATTCCCAAGTACCGATGGACTATCCTCTCTTCTATTTCCTGAACATCATTGATACAAGTATGTCTTTTACCAAATCCCCAATTGCTTCCTCTCTTCCTCTTCTCACCTCCTTGGAATCCTTGTACTCCAATTCACATTTCCTCAATTGCCCCTAGCATTTGAGCATCTTGGTAAGCAACTTCCTAAATTCTCAAGGTCAGTCCTCCAAGACATTTTGTACAACCCACTATTTAGGCATGAGTTTTTGTCAATGTTCCACGAGGTTTCGGGGACGAGGACGGGGGGTCTAAGTTTGGGGGCGGCGGGGGTACGGCGAGGGGGGGGCGGCAGGGTGCTGAAATACATATAGTACTTGAAAAAATAGTTATAAAAAGATGTATAAGAATTATGCATCTTGGAGACAACTATGAGTCCCATAGACATCTTGAGGACACCTTAGCATCCTCAAAGTCCTATCGGCGTCTTGGAGACAACAACATTGGTGGTGGGATGGTGGCACTAGTGGTGGGCTAGTGGGGGGATGCCCCCCCAAGTCCCCAAGTCTCTGAGACATCCCACTCTAGGAAACGCAAGGATTTTTGGGGGCGACGCATCCCCGTGGAACACTAGTTTTTGTAGACTCCCAATATTCAAGGACAAGCTTCCCTGTTTTGACTGAAATGCCATTTAAAATCCATACATGTGTGGACCCAACATTAGCCAGGTCTCACAAGGAAAATTTGAGAGGGAAAATGAAACTCAAAGATCCTGTTGACACATTCTCATATGCACATATGCAGTTACAAAGGTTCAAATCAGCCGGGCGTCAACATGGCACCAAATCTAGAATTTCCTTTCACTATAAGTTGCAATTTCATGGACTTTGTTCTGGTTAGTCTCTACTTACTCTATGGCAAGTTCTTGAATATTTGGGCTACTTTACGAATTTGTATCTATAATCAGATTTTATAATATGGTTTGTGAATCCATTTGGAACTTTGGAAAAGCATGAATATAGTCTTGTTTTGAAATTAATTTTTTCATGGCCATGTATCTTCTTTGGTAAATCAATGCAAGGCACATTCCTATCTTTCTATTGTAATCTATCTCCATTTTCTATTGAATACTTAAGAGAATTTGACAAATTTCTAAGTACACATTTGTTGTACTTGTATCAAAATTTATTTAGTTTGCATTCCAGGAATGCAGTATATCTTTCTATTGGGAGTGTCCTAATAGATAACCTTTTTAATTTCATATATAGGGTGTTTTTAAATCTTAGTTTTCTATTTATAATTGTTTCTTGTGCACAGGCTTAAATAGTATCTGCAAGTGTAGTACTATTAAAGTGGCATAATAGTTATTGATTATAGCAGCAAAAATCTTTTGGGGAAAAAATCAACAAACCAAAAGTATAGGATTTTTTGAAAAAATCGAGAAAAAATCGGATATTAAAAAAAAGGTAAAAAATTGTAGAACAAGAGAAAAACTTTTTTTTTTTTAAATTGAAAGGCATTTCCATAGCATAGAGATATAGAGAGCAAATAAAAATAAAGAGTTTAACTAATGAATTGTAAAAAATAGTATTCTTTTTGTAGTTTATATTCATATCATTGATTACATTGCATTGCACATCTTTCAAACCCAAAGCATTACTCACATTGCATAACTAATAACTTTAATAGATAAAATTTTAATTACAATATAGCATAGTTGCCGAGACACAAGGTAATCGCATCGGGTATTGTGGATTGTGGACGCTTAATCAAATTAAGGTACATGAGTTAAATGAATAAGGAGACTATTATTTATATGTAAATGAATGACCAGAAATTTTGGGTACGAGAACTAGTACGTTGTCTATGTTCCCAAAATGGAGTTTCCCGGCAACTATACAATATAGTTTTTACAAAGTCAACCTAAGCAATTATGCATTTACTTCACATTGCATAACTAATTAACTTGTAATCAACTGCCAATTGCATTTGTTTGTCATGGCATCTCTATGAGACCACATTTCTTTGAGGTATTTCTTTCAAACGCTTCAATCGCCTTGTCTATGCTACTACATTTTTCATACATATCTACAAAGCATTTTGTCAAACAATCTAATCGCATTGTTAAGTATGGCTAAGTCGCAAACAAGTGCTTTCGAACAGTTATGGATGCTTTGGAAAAAATTCTATCAAAAGCATAATAGAGTAATAGAGAATATAGAGCCGAACCGCTTGAAAAAATGCCCTCAAAGAAATGGGTCTCATGGTGATGGAATGCCATGTTTTTGGATTCTCATGGCATTCCATCACCATGAGACCCCATTTCCTTTTGAGGCATTTTTCAAGCAGCTCATTGCCCTATCTATGCTACAACATTTTCATAGATGTCTATCAAAACATTTTTATCAAACAGCTCATTGCCTTGCTACTTTGGCTAAAAGCCCAAAATGTGCTTTCTCGAACAAGCTATGGATGCTTGGAAAAATCTATCAAAGCATAATAGTAAGCAATATCATAGACAAGGTAATGAATTATTTGAAAAAATGTTTCCAGTAGTCAGGGTCTCATGTAGAATGCCATGACAAGCAAATTGCTATGGATTGTCATGGCATTCCATCACCATGAGACCACATTTCTTTGATGCATTTTTTCAAATAGATCACTACCTTGTCAATGCTACCACATTTTTCATACATGTTTACCAAAGCATTTTATCAAACAGTTCACTGCCTTACTGCTATGGCTAAAAGCCTAAAACAAGTGCTTCCAAACAAGATATGGATGCTTGGAAAAAATCTATCAAAGCATAATAATAAGCAATAGCATAGGCAATAAAAAATGCCCAAAGAGCGGTCTCTAATGTGCTTCTGTCATGGCATTCCATCACCATGAGACCACATTTCTTCGGCATTTTTCCAAACAACACCGCCTTGTCTATGCTACCACATTTTTCTCATACATGTCTACCAAAAGCATTTTATCAAACAATTCAACGCCTTGCTGCTATGGCTAAAAGTCTAAAACATGTGCTTTTGAACAAGCTATGGATGCTTGGAAAAAAACTATTAAAGTGTAATAGTAAGCAATAGCATAGACAAGGTAGTGAATTGTTTGAAAAAATGCCTCAAAGAAATGTGGTCTCATGGTGATGGAATGCCATGACATGCAAATTCCTTGGATTTTCATGGCATTCCATCACCATGAGACCACATTTCTTTGAGGCATTTTTTCAAACAGTTTACTACATTGTCTATGCTACCACATTTTTCATACATGTATACCAAAGCATTTTATCAAACAGTTCATTGTCTTGCTGCTATGGCTACGAGCCTACAACAAGTGCTTTCGAACAAGCTATGGATGCTTGGATAAAATCTATCAAAGCATGATAGTAAGCAATAGCATAGACAAGGCAATGAATTGGTTGAAAAAATGCCTCAAAGAAATGTGGTCTCATGGTGATGGAATGCCACGACAATCCATAGCAATTCGCTTGTCATGGCATTCGTCATGGCATTCCATCACCATGAGACCACATTTCTTTGAGGCATTTTTTCAACCAGTTCATTGCCTTGTCTATGCTACCACATTTTTCATACATGTCTACCAAAGCATTTTATCAAATAGTTCACTCCCTTGCTGCTATGGCTAAAAGCCTAAAACAGGTGATTTCGAACAAGCTATGGATGCTTGGAAAAAATCTATCAAAACATAATAGTAAGCAATAGCATAGACAAGGCAGTGAGCTGGTTGAAAAATTGCCTCAAAGAAATGTGGTTTCATGGTGATGGAATGCCATGACAATCCATAGCAATTTGCTTGTCATGGCATTTGTCATGCCATTCCATCACCATGAGACCACATTTCTTTGGGGCATTTTTTCAAACAGTTCATGTAATAACCCCTTTCTAGAGGAGGCACTTAAACTTGAATCTTGCATTCAAAGTGTTTCTCAAGGAGACGTTAGAAACGTTAGAGATCCGTAAATTTCAGTGATAACATCTAATAAGATCGAAGATGATATAAATATCTCGTTCTGGTCAAAGGATTATTTATTTCCTCCTTATTGCTCACTGTGAACGATTCTCATATAATATATTCCATAAGAACATTAGGGTGGATGTTAACATCTTCCCATATCCCATAAATGGATTCTATTATATCATTTAACGCCATAGCGATAGAATAGGGTCATTATTACCTATAAGATTCAATAATTGCTACAAGCATCATTATTGGATGATTGCAAATAATACTTTAATATCAAGGTTACCCCAAGTTCCGGGACGGGGACGGCAGGGGATGGCGAGACGAGTCCCCAAGTTTCCGATTTTTTAGGCCAAAATTAGGGACGGCAGGGGATGGCTATATAAAAATATAGGGAAATTTTAAAAAATATAGGGAAATTTCAAATATTCAATAGATAACACGAATAAGGCATGCATAATACACATTATAGAACATTAACATATAACATTTGTATTCAACATTATGCCAATACTCAAGACGAATTCAAAATTAACATACAGTTACACAAATCATGAAACAACCTCCAAGTTATAATTTATAAACTTATATCAAAATGCCCAAAGGCTACATTGCTGCCGTATAGTTTTAAAGTTTTAGTTTGCTATTAAAATCAAAATACAATATCGTATGTCAATAATGAATACAAAATAAACAAAGAGCACTGCTGCCCCTAATCATCTCTCATAACCGCATCAAAATCAGAGTCATCCTTTGAGTCACTGCCACTGTAATGCTCCTCCTCAGCCAATGGGACCCCAACCAAGCCCTCAGCTGTCTCCTCCTCATCTACCTGAGTCGCATCCTTGGGATCAATATCCCACCGTAGAGCTGGAGTTTGTCGATACTCTAGAGTCTGTCGATCATGAAGCTGAAGAGCACTATGAACGGCCATTAGCTTCTCTGCTCATCTAGAGGTAAGTCTATTCCTCTTGAGGGAGTGGATAAATCTATACGTGGACCAATTCCTCTCTGCAACAGAGGAACTAGCAACCTATGCAAGAAGGCGAGTGGCAAGTATCTTCAACTACGGTGTATCTCTCCTATGATAGGTCCACCATCCAATAGGGTTCGATTGAGCTAATATAGCTCTATCCAACCTCGCCTGTGGTTTACTCAAGTTTGGGCCATTAAGATTAGCAAAGTCTAGAAATTGTGACTGAAGTAGTGAAGCTTGCTCTGGTGGATAAATCTTTTCAATGGCCCGTGTGAACCCATCTAAAACCTTAGCATCATCACATGGAGGCATCATACCATCCCTTGGTGCATACCATTTTGGATTTAGAGCAAAGGCAGCCATATGAAGCAGGGTGTTCATTGTATTCCACCTCCGCATCACAATGGGCCTAATGTGTTGCTCATATAAATCCAAAGTGGGGTCCTTTGCCAAAATAACTTGCCTGATCTTCCCAAGCATAGTGTCAAATGTCTCATATATCTCTCCAAGACTAGGAGAGTCTGTATCAGCATATCTAATGGCATCTACAATGGGCGAGATGAAGGAGCAAATATATCTGCAAAATGCAAACAAAAAGTTCAAAATAATTAGTTGACAAGTTAATTGACATGTTAGAAACTTCAAAAGTTGGAACATTGGACAATAAAATTAAAATATTAAAATCAGAAATTTAATATGAAAATCAACCATCTAATATGTCTTACCTCACATTGGCCCACCAGTCATCATCGAGGATCTTTTGGTTGATGCTCTTTCCTTGAGTAGAACTTGCATTAGGCCATCTAGTCCACTCAGCATTGACCATCATCAGTCATAGAGGCTCATGCACCTCAAGCAACCTCTCCAATAGGATGAAGTATGTGGCATATCTACATTCATTAATTCAATAATTCATTAAAAAATAAAAATTTAAAACAAAATCAAATTATGAATACAAATTGAAAGTGAAACAAAATGAAGTAAATGGCATACCTTGTATCAACAGGTTTGAGAAACTCCTTCTTTGAAAGTGTCTTGAAGAGAGCAAGTGAGGTGTGGTGGTTCAAAGCTTCTGCCACCGTTTTCTTCACCCAATCCATCTTCCCTGTGTCTTTCAATGCATTGTTCAATGCATGAACACAACATGGGGTCCAAAATATGTGTCTGTAAGTACCCTCCACCATCAACCTAGCCGATTTGCACACACGTGTTGAATCGGTGATCACCTGCACCACATTTGCAGCCCCAACCTCCTCTATGGCATCTCTCAAAATGGAAAATTGGAAGTCAGCATCCTTACGTCTCCCTAAACAATCTACGGCTCTAAGAAAATAAGAACCAGTAGGGCATGTGACTATGACATTGATGAGTGGCCGACGTCTAAAATCAGTCCACCCATCCATCACTATAGAGCACCCCGTCCTCATCCATGTTTGCCTCATCTCCTCCATTAACACATTAACTTTGGAGTACTTTTTGTCTAGGAGGGTGGTGTGTAGCTTATGATCTCCAAGGGGTAAGAATGAAGGGCCAACAGTGGCTATGTCTTTCACCATTTGTTTGAAATAAGAGGAACAAGCCACATGAAATGGAATGTCATGGGCAAAAAAGAATTTGGCAATGGAGGATTCAGTGGTTTCTCGTGCTTGGTTTTGAAACATGGACTCAACTGAGGCTGCCTTATCACTACCAATCACCTTCCTCTTTCCTCTTAAGATAACACTACTACCAACCGTGGAAGGACTAAGAGTAGGAGTAGGCATAGATGATTGTGAACTTGGGAAAGAAGGAGACCCACCTTGAACCCCACCATCACACTCCGTTTGAATTTTTTGGCACTCTATAAATAGTGCATCTGTCAATGCAGGACACACTCTAACTCCATGGCCCACCTCACCAAAAAAATGAGACCTAACTCTAGTGTAGCTGCCCCTAAACTCCTTTTCACAAACATGGCAAAACCAAACCCTACTCCCCCCTAAATTTTTTTGTCTTTCACCCTTGGCTGTCACAAATTGAAGGAATGGTTTTTTTTTGTCTAATGGGTGTTTTGCTTAGTCCTTCATAGTTTTGGTATTGGTTGATGAAGGATGGTGTTGGGTAGGGGTTATTTGCTCTCTAGTTTCCCTTCTAGCTTTCATTTCAACTTCATTGTCACTCCCACCCTCACTGCTACTCGTGTTTTTTGTTTTGAATGCAAATTTTGACTGAAAATTAAAAAAAATAAAAAAAATCAGACTATGTATACTTCATATTTTGCAAAAAAATGAAAAAATAAAAATAGGGAAAGGAAATGCATACCTCTTTGATGGATTTGCACTCCGAACAACACTGTTTCAACCTCCTCTCCTCCTTCAAACTGCTGCTCCTTCTCCTTCAATGGCTGCAATTTTTTTTCCTCTCAAACCCTTGGCTGCTCAAACAAACAAAATGAATAAAATGAAGTTTTAGAAGCCCTTTTTCTTTCATAAAGGAGTAAAAAAACATGAGGGCCCACACATGCCACATAGGTAAGGCCATTCTTTTTAAATTTTATGTTTTTTTTTTAATTTTTGAGCTCCAAAATGCGGGGACGGCCGGCCGGCCCCCAAGACTGGTCAGTCGTCCCCCTTTGGGGAAACGGTGTCCCCCTCGGGCTCCAGGGAACGCTTCAAGATTTTCAGTGCTGGGACGATCTCTCGCCCTTGCCATCCCCTGGTACCTGGGATGTCCCCGGAACTAGGACGGGGGATTTTAGGGGGGAGGGGGGGCCGGACACGTCCCTGGGTATCCATATTTAATATATATATATATTGTCTTGTATGTATTGTATGTGCCCACCATCTATGATGTATCTATGAATTTCAATATATTTATATATATATAACTATACACTTAACAATTGTTAACATGTCATTCCATCTACCAATATACTTATCCATCCTATTATGTTCAATTATGGATTCAGGTAGATGGATCCACATTAATTATGAGACTAATAACATGATATGCATATCCTACCTATGATATTATGATATGCATGTCTAACTTATAAACAACAATAATTATCATATATTAACACCTACATTATTATCTCTATCAATATTAAATATTAATATATTAATCAAGTGGCAATTATTAATATCTACATTAAATTGACATAATCTTGAAATCATAAACTAGTCACCTTAAGTCACAAATTAATCATTATTACCTAATTGAATATAATACATATATATATGTATAACTATTATCAATTAGTTCTATACTTAACAATACTCGCCCAAACCCAACATACATATTATCTATATTCATATACTTATTATTTTACTTATTGCATATTATCATAAATTAGAATGTGATTATATACTATCTATATTTATATTCTTATTTACATCTTATCTATGCTTATTACTCATTTACCAATTACATATTACCTATATTATTTATATTTATTTCTTACCTCCTGCAGCTAGACCTCCGTTTACTTTCTTATTTTTCCATACATTGGCTGGAGTATGTTTTGATATTCTTTTATTTCTTCCAGCAGATTCTCAGAATATATTCTCAGATTCCTTTCTTCTATTCGATGTCTTCACCACCTTCCCCTTTAGACTTACTTTGACCCTTATTTATGGTTGCTGCCTGGGACGTGACTTTTCATGCCCTGCCTTTTGTTTGGAACCGATTCAAAATCAAGCGTCAGCTTCTTTTGATTGCTCCCTTAATTAAAGTGTTTGCTGCTGTTAATCGCTTATGCTAAGGAATTCGTATTTGACTTTATTTTGATATTATTTATATGTTATGGTTTATATTTTATTTTATCTTTTTCTTTGTTATATATTTTCCTTTATTAAAGTTTGTGGAATTATATATATATATATTTATTTTATTATAGTCAGATTTATATGTTTATTTTATAGGAGATAAATAGTGATTAAATATAATTATAATATTATCTATAATTATAATTGTAATGTGTTGTACCCAAAATAAATTTTTGGCATTCTGTATAAATTGAGCTAAATCTTGTTAAAATGACATTAAAAGTTTGTTTTAGGTCAAACCAAACATAGGGTCTTTGTGGGTTTCTATCAAGGAACACGTGCAAAATTCTGAAAATTTGAAAATAAGGGTTTTTCGCCCCTATTTTCAGGGAAACCCTCGAAAATAGGACCTTCCCAAAAATGATTGAAAATGATTTTGATAGGATTAAAAGGCCTCACAATCACATTGGTCAAGTCGGAATCATCAAAAGACACGTTTTACTCTGGTGGGTCTATTTCTATTTTTCAGGAACAAAGTTAGGAGCTCCGCAGCCATTAATGGAAGATTGGCCAGTACCAGGTGCTGAAAGCTAAGCTTCAAAAGCTACAACGACGCAACCATGGCGAAAAAGATCTAAAATGATGTTGCTTGATGAAGGAGATTCCTGAAACCCAAAAAGGTCAAAATTTGACTAACTTTGGAAACGTTATGATGGAGAGACAAGTTCACAATGCTGAAAAGAGCCTTTTTCAAGCAGGGGCGCCCATGATCTTTAAAGGTCAAATGCACTCTGTTGGATCATCCAAGGCAGTCCTCCTCGGCGTTTGCTTACTGGCTCGACAACGAAACAAACAGCTAGATCACCTGATGAGTTGATCATAAGCAGTTGCTGATGAAGCGAAAAGAGGCAGTTGACGAAATGTCAAGAAATAGTTGTCGAAGGTGAAGTTCATAGGAAAAAAGAGCCTTTTCAAAAGAAAGGCGCCCTTCCTTTTGGACCTCTAGATGTTGATAAATGACCAAAGGCTTCCCAGGACAATCTTCTCAGCCTAGGTAGATCTCAGCAACGCAACTGAAAGCACAGGCATCTGACAAAGCAGTCAACAAATAATCAAGATCAAAATAGGCAACTTTTCAGATGAAGATAACCATGTTGAAGGACAAACGCACCCTTTTCAATGAGGGGCGCCCTTGAATAAAGGAACCCTAGAATGATTTCTGAGTTTTCCAACTCTAGTCATCTTCGGCAAAATGGAGCTAGCTACCTAACGAGATATCAAGCAAGATCCTCTTATTCTTCGATCAATGAGAAATCCAGATCAAAGCACGAAAGGTCATTTCAAAAGGCTGAAGAACGAAGATTGAAAATTCACCAAGGCAAAAGCAAGAGCGCCCTTTCTTGGAAAAGGCGCCCTCTCTTTTGAAGCCTTGAACTCAACTTTTTGTCATCATGTCTCCCAGGCACTTCTCTTCAGGTTGGATCCAGCTCAACGATGAATGTGCTGACAACTCAAGATCAACAGATCAGGCTAGATTCAGGATCAAACTGGGGTCATTCAACAGAGAAAATAATAAAAAACTTGCAAAACTCAAAAGGGATGCCTAGAGAAAATCAAAGGCCAAGTTGTTGACTAAAGTAAAGATATTTTGAGATAAACTTGGCCAACTCACTCCACAATCAGTGGAAATCACCTTTTTGAACTTCAGATCAAGCCAAAACAACTTTTGATCATGAGTTAAGTACCCAAACTTGTGGATCTAAGGCTTGAGTCTATGTAATCAAGGTATAGGCATCCCACTTCATTATTTCATTGCAGGTTGATGATCAAGAACAGCCATAAGCTCTCAAGGACGCCATTTACAGATCTGGCCAAGGTTTTCATACGTTCTTCGATATTTCTTGCAGATCTGAAGTAGAAGAAGATTGCTAATCTGAGGTTGGATTCAGAGACAGATTTTCTCAAGGAGTCAGATAAAAGCTTCCAATCCATCTTCTATCTACTTCCTCTCTTCTTGTCTTAGGTTTTTTTGCATGTCACACAAGGCAGTAGGCTACATTAGATCTGATCAACTGGGTAGATTCAACATAACTTTCCAGTGAAACCCATCTTGTCAAATTTTCCAGAATCAACAAACTTGCTGCCCCTATTTTTGGGGGTTTTTCACAAAAAGTTTCAGAATCAATATTCTGAGGAACTGGACTTGTTCAGCATTTAAGCACGAACAAAACCCATGTGCCAGACTTTTCCGGAAAATAACTTCTTGGCAGGGAGCTATTTTCAGGGGTTTTCAGAAGTTGTCTGAACACATCTATGTTTACAATCAACAGGCGAGTTCTTCTTCATAAAATGACAATTTGGCATCCTTGGGCTCCAATTGAACAACCAGACCTTGCACTAGCAACTCTCCAACCAGATCTTACACACATTGTTGGAGAGTAAACGGACATCATCAGCAATTTGCAGATCTTTATCTTTGAAAAGAATACATCTCCCGCTCAGTGGAGAGCTGCAACAATTATTCTGGACGAAGAAGAAAGAAAGGCTGATCTTGCAGCAAAAAGACCAATATTACTACCTCCCGCATGGCAGTAAACACCTTGGCTTGCCAGCTGCGAAGAGGTCATTCCAAGCACGGAGCCGCCAAAGTTACCAAGAGCAATAGCTTGCACAAGAAGAGATGTCGTGTCATCAAAGCATTGACTATCTAGAAACGGAAGAAATCAACACATGGATCAAGGAGTTGTTGACCAGAAATGGTGAAGTGTGAAAAGACACCTAAGAAGGACGTCCTACCTTCCAATTGGCATTTATGATACTTGAAGTTGACTTGATGTCTCATTCCAAGTCAACTCAAGAAGGCATTAAATGTAGTTGGAGTTAACTTGATGTCCCTTTCCAAGTTAACTCCATATCCCTTAAATCATGCATTGTCAGATCCCACTGATTAAGGATGTCTAATCGGCTTCCATGATTTGTGGATCTTAGATCTCCACTAAATGTGGATGTCTATTTTGGAGAGATACTTACATTAAAGTTCACCTTTTGTTTACTTTTAGTCAACTGAAGTAGTTTCCAGTTGACTCTTTGTTTACTTTCAGTTAACTGAAGTAGTCTTCCAGTTAACTGCTTGTTCCCCCTTTTGAGGAATAAATCTTCCTAATTGATTGGCAATAACTCATTGTTAACTCAAGGAAATTTTGGGGTTGCCCACTCTTTTGAGTTCTATAAATAAGAGCCTTGGGCTCATTGTTTGTTTAACTTTTACTTGCTATTCAAAATTGTTGCGCCATTGTTGCCAATAGCTTTGAAAGCGGATATTTGTTCACTCTTGGATGAGAGTTCGTTGATCGATTGTAATTGTGCATGATTTCGTGCCTTTGCTATCCCAACCTTTGTAATTTGTTGATAAAGCTTTGAAGAAGAATATTAGAAGGCACTTGCATTTTGATCAACCTATTTGAGTTATGTCTATGTCTTGTATCTAATAACTTGTTGTTTCATTTCCCTCCTCGGATAGGGGTTCCTCCTCCTTGGATATTTGTCATTGACAGTTGTCGTTTGTTGTTGTTTAATGTATTGTACTTCAATCTATACTTCGGATAGGGGTTCCTCCTCCTTAGCAAGATTGTTGGCCAAGACATCGTCAATTTGTTGTTTCTTGTAAACCATTTCCTAGCCCATACCTCGGATAGGGGTTCCTCCTCCTTGGTAGGTCTCAGATCTAGTTTACCGTAAAGAGTGTTTGCTTGTACCAACCTTATCCCGGTATATTCCCGAGAGTTCAGAGCCTCGGTTATATTCTCAGGAGACAGCGAATTCAGGTGATCCAACCAACCCATTCCCGCTCCTTTACCCTCATGCTTTGTTTACCTTGAAGGTATTGGATTGATAAAAGCTAGAATAGTCGTAGTTAAGATCTGCAGAAACCAGAGAAAAAGCTTAGCTATGGCGCATTGTGTTTGTGCACCTTTGTGTCCTACCGCTGAAGTACAAAAAGATAGGAACCTTAGTTAACCATTCCCTTACTTACGCATTGCTTTCAGCAGAGAGGGACTTCTCCTCTTTAAATAACGAAGAAGTGTTGCAAAACATTTGAAATAGCTGAACGTTTACAATCAGCACTCCAGAGGTGCTAATTTAAACGCCAACATAATGTTACTTATTTTTATATATTGTAATAATTATACAATTGAGTATTTATATTTTAGTATTTGTAATATTATACTTAATAATTATAATTATAATATTATCTTTTATAATTATATTAATATATATTTTATTTATTCGTTCGTATTTCAATGCTTAATTATTTTTTTATATTTCTGTGTTCTATTTCGGGGACATGACAGTTCACTGCCTTGTCTATGCTACCACATTTTTCATACATGTCTACCAAAGCATTTTATCAAACAATTCACTGCCTTGCTGCTATGGCTAAAAGTCTAAAACAAGTACTTCCGAACAAGCTGTAGATGCTTGGAAAAAATCTATCAAAGCATAATAGTAAGAAACAAGCTATGGTCTCATGGTTTTTTTTCACACGAAAATCAGCGTGATTTTATTCACAAACTTTTGCAGGTTATAAATGCATTTTTTGGCAATTTTGCTGTTTGAAATGGGAAAAATTCGTCCAGCCTGCAGATTTTTAAAAATTGGGATTAATCGGGATTTTTTGCAGATTTCTGCTTCTATGATTGATATATTTAAAGGATATCAAAAACATATTTAAACTTCAATATTTCAAAATTTCGTATATTTATTAAATTATATATAAATTTCAATATTTATAATTTACTATAATATGATTTTAACAGATTCTACAAACTATTTTGAACTTAAGGAAATTTACAGACATCTTAATTTATCTTGTAACCAAATAAAAAAATTAAAAGACTAGGCTTCAACAACCTCACCACATGATCACATAATTACAAGTATTGCATAAAGAATAGTGTCTACTTGTATTCTAATATGTGGTAAAGCAAGTACCAAACAATGCACAAGCTGCTACTAGACTTAATTAAGAACATGTTGTACCCCAAAATTTAAATTTTTGTTACACTTAGACATTTTGAAGAAATGCAGTTGAACCACGGGGACGCTGCTTCCAAAATGTGACCCGCTTCGGAAACGGGACGCCCCGGGATGGGGACGGTACTTGGCCCCTCACGTCCCGCCACCGCCACCAAAGCGCCGCCGAGACGTGGAGACGTCTCCAAGTCTCCTGGGGAGACGTCTAGGAGTTTCTCGGGAGACTGGGAAACGCCTAGCCGTCTCCCGTGTTGAGACGCGTCTATGGACGCATAAAACAAATTTTAACTTAAAATTTTAGTTTATTTTTATTTCCTTGTTGCCCTAAGTTGGCGTGGGCCCCACCCCTTCCTCTAAAACAACACAAAACAATGTTTTCATTAAGATTTGATCATTTCAATCACATTCAAAGACTGATTTTTTTTTGCAGCCAGCTGAAGAAGAAGAAAAACAGTGAAGAAGTCTGATTGAAGGGGTGAAAATAAAGATTGCAAGTGTGATAGGAGTGAGAAGGAGCAAGAAGAAGAGGAGGAAGAGGATTCTACTTCATTTTGGAGAGATTTTTCAAGCACAAGGTAGGGTTTTTGAAGTTTTTTTCAAATTTCTTGTTGTTTTTCAAGTTTTTGTTTTAAAATTTATTTTCTTAGTTTAAAGTTAAACTTGTTTTCTTTTTTTCTTATTCATCTCAAAGACTCAAATTCAGATTTGATGTTGAATCTTGAGAGCAAAATGATGAAGATGATTGAATCATTCATCATTTTGCCCTCAAGATTCAACATCAATTTTTTTATTTTAAAATTTTAATATTAAAGTTTAAACTTTAAAGTTAAACTGTTAAACTTAAAGTTAAAAGACTTAAAGTGTAAACAGCTTGCTTTTTTAATTTTTTTTCCTCAGATCCTTTCTATTTCTCAAATACTATTAGTTATTAGTTATTACTTATTTATATTGCTTATAGAGCTTGCTTTTTTTTCCTCATATCCTTTCTATTTCTCAAATCCTTTTTATTTTCTAATTTCTATTTGCAAACTGCAAAGTAAAATTTCAAATTTGTTAACTTATTTCAATTTTCATTGTTCAATGTTCATTGTTTCAATTTGTTAAAGTAGGCTGATTTTATTTTAATTTTGTGAATGCAGTGTCACTTTCACGATGAGCACCGAAGACATGAGTGGGGATGACATGGAAATTCACTCTCATAGTGAACATGATTCAGATTTTGAACCTGAGAATGAGGGGGAGGACCATGGGGCTGATCCTGCAGCCCAATCTAGTTCCTTGGCGAGTGCAGCAGCTAGTACAGGTTGCCCTTCAGAAACCTTGGCAGAGTTTGCTAGGGGTCATTTTGATCCAAAGTCTCCTCTGAAACAGTTTGCTACAAGAATACAAAGCACATCAAGTTCAGGTGGGGGAACAAGGAAGTGGAAGTGCAACATTTGTCATATGGAATGGTTTGGTAGCATGACTCGAGTGAATGCACACTTTCTTTTTTGGACAGGAAAAGGTGTGGAGCCTTGTAAGTTTTTGAAGGAGGCTAAAAATATAAAGTATAGAATGGAGTTTAACAAGCTTTGGGGCATTCCAGAGGACACAAATATTTCAGTCCCTACTACTTTGACTGGTAGGGCAGCCCTTCAGCAAATCCAGCATGCATCAGTGCCACATACTTTTCAGACGGGAGGAATGATGTTTGGAACTTCATCCACTTCCACTTCTAGTGTCGCTAGGGGGACAGCCACAGGGAAACGCAAGTTGCAGACATCACAAAGTAACCCCATAGCTAATATGTTTAATGTGCAGTTGAGAGATGAGATAGATGAATCCATTGGCAAGTTCTTTTTTGCCAATGGAATTCCATTTCATGTTACACGGTCTCCTTATTATAGGGAGATGATGGCTATGGTGGCTAAGGGAGGAACATCATATGTGCCACCAGGTGAGACAAAAATGAGGACCTCGATCTTGGATAAGTGCTATTCCAAGATCGATATTTTGATGGAGAAGATGAAGGCATGTTGGGTGGCATCTGGGTGCAGTATAGTTATGGATGGGTGGACGGACATTCGCCATCGTCCACTCATCAACATCATGGTCACATGTGCAGAGGGCCCATACTTCCTTAGAGCAGTTGATTGTACAGGGCATCGCAAAGATGCTGATTTTCAGTTTCATCTCCTCAGGGAGGCTATTGAGGAGGTTGGGCCACAAAATGTGGTCCAAGTAATCACAGATGCAGCCCATGTGTGTAAAGCAGCAGGGAAACTCATTGAGGCAGCCTATAGACATATTTGGTGGACCCCATGTTGTGTGCATGCCATGAACAATGCACTCAAGGACATGGGGAAGATTGATTGGATTAGAGGAGTGGTCACTGATGCGAGAGATGTGCAGATGTTTATCTGCAACCACCACACTTCCCATGCACTCTTCAGGACCTTCGCGAAGAAGGAGTTCTTGAAACCGGTGGAGACCCGATATGCATCATATTTCATTCTCTTGGAGAGAATGATTGAGTTGCAAGAGGCATTGCAAGTCATGGTTATGACTAATGAGTGGAATAGGTGGGCCGAGGCCAAGACAGCACAGGGGAGAAGGGTGAAGGAGATAGTGAAGAGAGATGTGTTTTGGACTGATGCGAAATACATTGTCTCCATCATTTCTCCAGTATTCCAGGTTATCAGATATGGGGATGGGGATGCACCTAACCTTGGAGAGGTGTATGAGTGCATTGACTCTATGCTTGACCAGATGAGGGCTGCTGTGCAAGTGAAGGACCCCTCTCTAGCATTCTACAATGAGCACATCCGGCCAATCATTCAGCGCAGATGGGACAAGTTGAACACTCCTTTGCATATGGCTGCCTTTGCCTTGAATCCTAAGTGGTACATGGCTAGACCAGGTAGAGTGACACCGATTCAGGATGATGAGGTGAAGGCAGGTTTCTTTAGGTGCATAGAGAAGATGTATGATTCTACAGATGCCAGCACAATTCGCACTGAGTGGACCAAGTTTGCCACTCTTAGAGGCTATTCAGATGCAGCAAAGGTGGATATAGTTTCTATGGCACAGGAGGACCCACTTTTGTGGTGGAATTGTCATGGTTCGAAATCTTTGACCACCACTCTAGCTATTCGTCTGCTATCCCAGGTTTCCAGTTCTTCAGCTGCTGAGAGGAACTGGTCTACATATAGCTTCATCCACTCTCTTAAGAGGAACAGACTTACCTCTAAGAGAGCAGAGAAGCTTGTGGCTGTACACAGTGCTTTGCGTATCATGGACCGCAAGACAATTGTGTACAAGGAGAGTCCAGCGGCACGATGGGATGTGGAGCCAGAGGAGCCTTCACAGATTGATGAGGATGATCCTACCACTTCAGATGCAGGGCTGGTTGGTGTGAGCTTGAGGGATCTTGACCATGTGGAGTCCAGCAGTTCCAGTGATGGGGAGTTTGGAGATGATTAGAGGCCTCCATTCACTACATTTTGAGTTTCGACATTTTGGCATTTTGTCTTTTCAGTTTTCATTTTGTAATGCTACTTATTGTAATGAACTAATGATGAATCATGTAATCAATTAATCATCTTTATAGACTTTGTCATATCATCAATGTTATTCATATTTGGGCCTTTGGCGATATAATAGAAATCTCCAATTTGACAATTCAAATATCTTCGTATTTAGATTTAGTATTTCAAATTTTTCCATGTTATAAATTTACTAATTTCCTATAGTTTCATTTGAAATGTAATTCTTATACTGCTATACTATTATACATCTTTTCAAAACTAGTTTTTCAAGTACTATAAGTATATGTATAACTATATCAGCGCCACCCCCCCGCCACCCCCCCGCCGCCGTCCCCCCGCCGTCTCCTGTCCCCAAACTAAGGCCCTTTGTCTCGCCGAAACGCTGCTTCCCCTCGCTTCCCCCCAGTTCGGGAACACCAAGAAATGAGTAAACGCCTTGTTAAATAAGTCAAAAGGTCAAAATTTGGGTGTGCATGTCTTGCATGAGGGATTAAAACGTAAAATTTTCAAAATCTGATGATCTGGGTCCGCTCAGACCAATCTAATCTACAAAACCCATATCTCAGTTTTTCATCCCTACTTTTTAGGAAAACTGCTATTTTTAGAAATCTCCTAAAAATACTAACTTTTTCTAGGTTTTTCTGGGTTTCTTTTGAAACGGATATTGGCAAAACTTTCTAATAGTAGAAAGTTTCTAAAAATAGAAAATTGGTCCAGTAGGGTCTAGACTAATTTTGATTGGCTCAAAATACTTCCATATCAGGTTGGTGCAGTCAAAATATCAAAAAGATCAGTTTTGCCCTAGTGGGTCTATTCTGCTTTTTCAAAAGCATATCAGGAGCTCTGAAATCATCAATGGAGGTCAGTCAGCTACCAGGCGTCAGATTCAACACTCAAAGCATTCAACAGAAGGTGAGTTGGTGAGCAAGCACAAAGAACGAAGAAAGAAGGTGAAAACTGTGGAAAATATTCTAACACTGCTTGTCATGGGCGCCCCAGGAGAGAATAGGCGCCCATCTTTTTAGGGCATTAAATGTTGAAATTAGGGTTTAAACCTCCAAGCAAAGTTGCTCAATTTTCTTCCAGCTCCGCAACGAATCCAACGATGCAGTCATTGGATCATCCAGTCGTCCGGGATTCGAAATCAAACAGGGAGGATCCAAACATAAGTCAGAATGAAAAACATGAAAATCATCAAAATTTGACTAAGTCTGGGAACTTTCGGCGCCCCTGGTGAAGAAGGGCGCCCAGCTTTTGAAGGGGCAAATCCAACAGTTAGGGTTCGCTGAAATACTCAATCTCTTTGGAATTCAGTTTGCTTCGCAACGAATACCTTTCTCAGGGCATCCGACTGGCCAATCTCAGGCAAATCCAGGTCAAAGTAGAAGGTACAGGATGGAGGTTTGAATTCAAAGATGAAAATCAGAAGAAAATGGCTAAGTCTGGTCAAGTTGGGCGCCCCTGGAGAGAAAGGGCGCCCAAGATTTTGAGCTCTGAGATTATGGAATTCGTCAATGAAGCGTCTAAGATCACCTCGTCGGTTTCAACCAAGCTATCTAGTGAGCCTATCAGTCAATTGATCTGATCAGCGTAGCTCCCGGAATCAAGATTTCATCAAAAGATCAAAGGGAAATGAAGAAATTGAAAATCATGAAAAAATGGCTAACACTGTGAAAGTTCGAAGCCCTTGGAAGAAATAGGCTCCCATGAATTTGAAGGTCAAAACGAAGTTTTCCGTCAAAAGTGCCTCCAGAACAATCTTCTCAGAATCAGTCAGGCTACGCGATGAATCATCTAGCTCATTCATCGGATCAACTGAACATCCAGAAATCAAGGTCAAAGTAAGGGGTCAAAATGGAAGAAAAGTCGAAAAAAAAAAAAAAATGACCAACTTTGAAGCAAATGGGCACCCCTAGCCAAGAAGGGCGCCCAACTTTCCATGCCTTAGTGAAATTTGTAAAATTTTCAAAAAATTCAAAATTGCAAGAGGATGAGGATGTCCAAATTCATTGAACAGGCCAATTTTAGTGTTTTTGAAGATAAAAGCAAAAGAAAGCAGACCTATTTCAAACCCTAAGTCTATTTAACACCTCTCTTCAATGTAATTTTCATTATTTTTGCAGGTAGCATTCAAAGGAGAAAGTTGGAGCAGCAAAGTTTGAAGTAATATTTCAAGATTCAAGAACTCAAGTTTGTTGATTCTTCATTAAATTTTTCAAACCAGCAGCATAAAGCTTTGCTTTTTCAAGCTTTTTCATCCAAAAGATAAAATTTTTCAAGAAAAAGGCCAAGATTTTCAATTTTCAGCCATCTGGGTCTTATCTTCTCATTCTTCTAAAAAAAATTTCAAGAAGCTCATCAAGTTGCAGCAGCTGCTTTTTGCTTTGCATGTCAATGAAATCCTCGGTGCATTCAATTTTTAATCATCTGGGTCCTCTCAAATCAGTGTTCTGAAGAAAACCCATCACATCTTTTTTAAAGAAAATTTCAAATTCTAGGGTTGGCTGCTTTTTCGATCAGCCATCAGTGTTTTTCAAATCTAATCAACTAGGTCCCATTTCTAATTGTATTCTGAACAAAACCCAGGTGCCAGCTTTTGTCGTGAAAAATTGAAGAAATTAGGTTTTGCTTCTTTTTCAATATAAATTCAAAATTTTCAAAAACAGACGATCTGGGTTGTTTTGCAACGAAATTTTGAACAAAACCCATATCTCAGAAAAAATTTCAAAAATTTGTCCGTTGGAGGAAGAAAAATCAGCATTCTAAAAATAGAAGTTGCTCAAAACTTGTCTGAACTTAGGCGAGTTTAACGTCATTCTTCAAGGTTTCCAAAATGGAGTACACTCCCAATGATTTCAAGACCAAATCAGCTCTCTACCATGATTTCATCAAAACAGCTAAGACGGACTTACATCATATCAAGTCGGTGTTTGATCTACATGCTTTGGAGAGCTCAGGCAACACTACCATCAGAAACCTAGGACACTCTGGACTCCTCGCAGCAGCGTCTATTCCTATATCAGTTCAGAGTCTCAAGTTAGTAATCGCTTGCATCAAGCATTACAACCCAGCTACAAGGGAGATTCAATTAGTTGATGGCAGATTGATTTGCAGTTTGAAGCCTGATATGATCGAGAAATGTTTTTCCATTCCCCCATGGCCTGAAAGTGTCACTATTTCAAAGGGTGAATTGAGAGGATATGGGAAATGCACAAAGACAAGTACAGTAAGAAGATTGCACAAAGGTGGATGAAAGAGAAGCATAAGACTTTGCCTAAGAACGTCGGGCAAGGAGAGTTCAAAGATGAGATTGCTATCATAATCACCTTGCTCAACAGGGTAACTAGATCAGAAGATGCTACCAAGTTTCAGCCTTGGATGTTCTACGCCATACCCCACATCATGAAGAAGACTGAGTTCTATGATTGGCCCACCTTGATCAGTAACAGCCTTCATTAGCAGATAACAGAATATTTCCAGTTTCATGAGTTCCATATGGTTTCTTACCTAGTCTACCTAGTGGCCTACCAAGGTCAATTCAGAGGGTTGAACACTAAGGGATCATTGAGCGTACAACATATCTACAACTACTATCCTCAGTTGGAATTCACACAGTCACTGCATCACTACAAGAGGGTGAATGAGGCTTTTCTGATATACACAGTGCGAGACCTGGACAATGAATTGCACGTTCGTATCTCTTCAATTGTCAGGGCAGCAATGGCGGAGTGGGCAAATTGGTTCATACAATTTCCTACTTTCACCTATCTCAGAGTCTATGGCTATTCAAGTGCCCCACTCATGCTACCAAGGTACCCATCAGATGAAGTTGTCTTCATGGAGTTCTTAAGGCAGGCACATGATGTCCACGCACTCTTGAGGAATAAAAAGAAACCCGCCCACAATTTTCCATTGGGACTAGGAATCTATACATGCAGGACAGCAACAAATGCTAAAACAATGGGAGATGAGTTAGACAAACTTGGTCTCAAGCCTTATAGCGAGAGACGATCATATGACCCTCATAGCGTCTACGCTGGCCGACTTGAGAAAAACTATGCTCACATATCCACCCTTGAAGATTTTAGGGCTAATTGTACAAATCAATTCGAGGTGCGAAGGCATAGTTACAGCAGGCTCACTCTTCACTAGATGAAAGACTGCCTTTCAGAGGATATCAAAGGATTGTTAAATGATGATGAGGATGTGTTACTCCTGATGTATGTCCGAAAGGGAATTGAAGATCAGCCCCTTCCTCAAGTCAACTGGGATAATAAGGAATCCCTCTCAGTCAAAGAAAGGACAAGGCAAGTCCTAGAACATAGCAAGGTTTTCCTAATCCTTAAGAGGAAAAATTCCATTCTAGTAGCAGAGCCGCCAAGGGTACAGTCATCACTTCCCTCCTCTTCTAGAGCACAATCAAAAGGGAAAGGCGTAATTCAGTCTCAAGATGGTGTGAAGGGCAACAGGTCAACCAAAAATGTAAGAAGAAATTAGACTTCTCAGGCATAGTCATACAGGAGTCATCAACGGTTGAAGCAGAAGCTCCTCCAAAAAAACCTATACCTCAGAAGGAGACAGAAGAAGCGCCCTTAGCACATGACTCCATACCATTGACAAGGTCTTCACCAATCCACACTGACCTTGTTATTGAAGATGATGAAGAAATTGTAATTGTACCTCCTAAGGAAGTTAGTAAAGATACTACCGTGTCTTGGCTTGAGAACTCCTTGGGAAGGGTAAGAAGAAGACCTTCATATCAGGTGAATTTTGATGACCTTGATAACATCTATTAGGAACCTCCTAAGAAGAAAGCAAAGAAGCAAGTTCACTTTGATAGGAATCCTGATGGTGAGATAGTCATGGAGACTACATTACCCCCAAAGGATAAAAACAGAGATGAAGTTGAGATGGACGACTTCGTGATGGTCAAGGCTAATCTTGGTAAAAATACCAGACATGCAGATGTCAGTCTATTCAAAGTTGTGTCTGAAAGCCTTCAAGAGAGAGTGATCAAGAACGGAGAAGACAAAGCAGCCCTCAAGGCTGAAATACAGCAACTCGGGCTTTTCATTTCTAATCTTGTCCAGGGTACTTCACAGGCGACCCAGCTGCTGCCCCAGGTCTTAGAGACACCAGCTGATCATCATCAGTTAAGACAGCTGGTTATTTGTGGGAAAGAAACTCAAGAGTGGATCGAGAGTTTCATTGTCAGAGGAAAGGAGATCTTGGCATGGATGTTTCAGTTGAGAGAAAACACTCATGAGCTACGTCAAGGTATCCAAGGGTTTGAACAATCAGTGGCTGAAGTAAAACCAAGGCATGAAATCATCATTGTTGATTTGGATACAGCCTATGGTTCAACGGCTTCAAAAGAACACAAGAGGCAGATCCTTGCTTGGAGAGAGCGTCATGTCTTCAAGGTTAAAACTTATGAGAGGATATCCGAAGAGTTTATTGCCTACAGACAAAGGGTGATCGAAGCTCTTCTTTTCATTAATGAGTGTTACAGAGATTCCTTCTCGGTACAGTCTTGAAGATGGTTCTTACGTCGGCCTAGATGAAGTGCAAACTCAATTTCAGAGTGTTGTTCGCAGCTGTGATAGCAGCAATACAGTTGGTGGCAGAATCAATCACGTTGCCATGATGTCAGCAAGATTTGAAAAAGCGGCCAATGAGGTCGAAGATTTCCTGAGATCAATTGCAAATGGAGAAGATGTCTTAGAAAAACGCAACTTTGCTATTGATGGGATAGATGCACCGAACCGGGACACAGTTTCCTGCTTTTTAGTGGATGTGATTGAGATTTGAAATGGCTTTCATCTTAAAGCTTTCTTTCTGCTTTCTTTCTATTCTTGGAGCAATTCTTATCCATTCTTTGAAGAAGAGAAAGAAGATAAATGTAATAGTTGGTGTTTCCCGCTTTTTCTGCTTTCTTAGGTGTTAGATGTTATCTTCTTTCTAGATTTAGAAATAAAGCTTGCTTGTTGAACAAGCCCTAGATTGTGAAAGCAAGGAGATTTTAGGGTTTCCTACTCCTCTGTTTGCCTATAAATAAGAGCCTTTGCTCATTAGTTTTCTTTAACCATGCTAGTGATAACAAAACACTGAGCCTAAATGCCTTCTATTTGTTATTCAGTGTTGTTCAATTGTTTTATGATAGCAAATTGTTAAGTCTCTTTTAGCCAACAAGGAGTAGTTGTAATTGTTGTTCTCTTTTGTGTAAGAACAAGTTTTGCAAGCCTCTTTAGCTGCAAACTCTTGTTCCAGACATGTTTGTAGTAGATTTTGTTGCAGAAGTTTGAGAAATAAAATCATGAGCCTCCTTTGCCTTGGTATAACGTCTCAAATTTCCGTTATTTGAGTTATTCTTTTGTGACCTTAATTTCAGCTTACATTGAAGTGTGTAGATGTATGTTGAAAAAGAATTTATTGAAGCACTTTGTCAGAAAATCAACCTTGTTCATTTCTAGTTTCTCTTGCTCTGCATATTACTTGAGAAATTAGAAACGTCTTTAGCTTAAGTTAGTCGTAGTTGAAGTTCTTAAATTAGAAAATCTCAGCTGCGGCGTTTGTGTTTTATAAACCTTGTGCTCTAGCTGAACAAAAAGATAGGCAACTTAGTTTTTAGTTTACTTTCTTTCAACACCATCAGCAAGAGGGAGCTTCCCCTCCTAATTTGAAGAGCAGTTTTACTGTGCATAGCTGTCCGTTTCAAATTCACATTCCAGAGGTACGAATTTAAACGCGAACAGAACACTACTTCCCACATTCAAAAGACAGTATTGCTGCTGTTAATACTTCACTCTATTCTTCACATTGGAATACAAAATTTATAATGCAAATTTCCTTATATAGCTTATCTTACCTATATGACAAGCTTCTACACATAACACTTCATAATTAAAACATACTCACATTATTCTACACTTTCCACACTGTAGTGTCTCACATAGAACTTACTTCAATAAGAGACCCCGTGTGCAAGACAGTCAAAGAGATTTAAAATATCCAGTTTATTTACCTGTAGGACCCGGCCTCTCCATAGCTTCTGAAATCCCTTTTTGAATGCTTCAAATGATAATTCTATTGAAGTCTCAAGATAGTACTGCAAAAAAAGAATCACATATGAGTTTGTAATCTTTTGTCAAATGCAGCAATTACAACTTTAATCTCAACAAACAATAACAAAAGAAGAATTTACCATAATGTCCCATTTTTGTAATTTGTGCTATATTCTGATTTTTTTTTATATTTTTCTGATTTTTCTGAGAAGGGAATAGTAATCTGGAAATAAAATAAAATAATGATAACTACTGTAGACAGCTGAAACTGATTATATCAAACCCAAAAATTTGTTAGAAAGAAACTATGAAACCCTTATGCACTGAAATAGATCAAATCTGAGTGTTAAAATTGATAATATATGGCTGGGAAATTGTATAACAGCAGTATAGAATGTCATCAAACTTTAGATCTGAAATTGGAACATAATTGCAAATACAAACTGAATATTTCTGAATTTATAATGTCAAATCTCTTTACAAAAAATGCAAATCACTCTCCAAAATGCTGATCAAAATGTGTCAAAGTGCTTCTCCCTGAATGGATAATGACAAAATGTTGGTTCACCCTCAGAATGAAGCTGCAAAATGATGGAACATGCAGATCAAAGCCTTCACAAGTGTCAAATGCTTGTCACTTATCCCAAAGATGCCACATCTGCTGTTTGACCTCCTTTGGAAGCAGTGTGGCAGCCTCTATAGGCAATTAAAAATCTGGAACAACTTGTATGTAATGTCCCTTTTTTTGAACTGAATCAAATTGGAGGACCTGAAGCCTATTTTTATTCCCTGTAGGCTAAAGGGAGGATTTGCAGGGGAATAATATAATAATAATTTACTAAGTTGTCCAAAAAGTACCTTAAGTTATAATTTTGAAAAATGACACTTAATTCATTATTACTAAATAGGGCCAAAAAGTAAAATAAAATTATGAAGTGAAAATTGATGATTATTCAATTAAAAGGAATATTAATAATTAAAAAGGGAAAAAATAGATGAATATTCAAATTAAAATAAATAAATCATTTTTAATTAATTTTAGGGATGAATGGCAAAAGCATAAAAATAGAAAACATTGGAAAAGGAATTCATTCCATCATTGTCAATTTTCAGAAATCCTTATGCAGAGCTTTGGTTCAGCATTTTCCTTGAGGACGAAAACCCTCTCGGATTATCAAGAATTGGGGGACACCAATCTTTTGATTCATTTTGTTGGCTTCATTCAAAGGTTAAAAATTGGGCTTAAAGGAATTCTAGGTTGTCACAGATTTTATGCAAGTCAGAAAATAAATAAATAAAATTCGTTGCAGGAATTGTTATTCCAAAATAATTTGAATGATATTCATATCATTTGCTATGGAGTCAATTTAATAAATTAGTGGTTCTCTCCTGGATTGGATGAGATTGTCGTACATCATACATCTTTGTCAGGTCTAGAAGTTTTAAAAAAAAGCTTGAATTGATAAGCCGTACATCTACAACTGTAGGATTCGGAAACCACTTTTCCATTGCAGTCTTTCTGTTGGATTATTGTCATTGATGTCAAAGGGCAAGTTAGTAGACAAGGAAGAGTTAATTATTTTGAAAAAATAATTATTTATTCTATACATGGCCCGACCCATGTCTAGCGCCCAAATTGGAGTTGTAAAATGAAATAGAAAATAATATTTGGGAGGACTCTCATGGCGCTGCCCCAAATTTGGGGTTATTTAATTGAAAATAAAATAAATTTATCTGGACCTCCCAAAGAGGGACAAACCCCTTGATATGAACACCCATCCTGGGCAAGAAAAATAAAATAAACAAAATATATTTATTGCTGTTTTGGCCGACTCCCCTTGGAGGAGTCACCTCCCTTGGATGAAGAGGTGTTTTGGCAAGTATAAATAGAGGGTTGAAAGGGAGTTAATGCAATCAATTTTCAAGGAATAATATTTGTATGAAGAGCAGAAATAAGATGTTATTCAAACAAATTTGTACAAAGTATTTGAGCAGATTTAAGAGTGTTATTTGAGCCCATTTGTGGAAGACTTTGGAGTAGACTTTGGCAGATTTTTGAAAGAGTTATTAAGAAAATGTAGTGTTCCACCACTCTACTGATTTGTTTTCATTGTGTTTTGTAGGTCTGATTTTTTGTTTTAGGTTTGTATTTCTTCTTTTTTTTTCTTTTTTTTTGAGTTTGTTGCCAAAAATGCTAAAAGTACTAACAAGGAGATACATGAAAACTTCAAATAAACTAAACTACTGAAACAACCTTGAGTACATTGCTCAATTTAGTGGCCAAATATGACTTCTTCATTACATAATAAGTTGCATACAACATATAACTTACATCTGATTCAAAACTAAATATATCGTATACCAAACTTTAACTTACAGCCATATAACATGTCATGTCCCCTTCTCAGTGACATCTCTCGGAGCACAGGATTAGCCTATCACACGACCCTCGTAGGCTGATAGTTTGGATACAGAGTCACATTGGAGCTTGGCTCAGCTTCAGTTGTCAGAGTTTCATCAGTTGGCTTTCGTTTGGACTCATTCAGAGACTTTTGCAGAAGTTGCTATTTTTAGCAGTTCTTGGCAGTCAGCGTGGGACCCCTGCTATTTTTAGCAGTATGGCTTTGGCAGTATTTAGGATCACTTCAGTGTTCGTCAGTTTCAGACGGATCAGTCATCGGATGAATAACGAGGGAGATATTAATATTTAATTGTATTAATTAAATATTAATTATTTGATGATTATAATATAAAGTTATAATATTAAATTATAACTTAAGTGATTCTATTTGAGGGGGTCGCCATCATTAGAAGGGGCCAAATTGAGAATTATATTTTATTATAAAAATTTGGCTGAGACTATTGAAATATTAAAAAGAATTAAAAGTGCGAATTTTAATGATTCCCTATCTTTGTGGAAATCGCACTTTTCAAGAGATATAGGCTTTGCATTGGGAATTGTGCCATTATGTGATTATTGAGAATTGAAACTGATCAACTTTGATCTGAGCAAGAGACTTTAGGGTTTCAAGTTCGAATTCCTTGGGGAACGAGCCATCTCCACTGGAAGCAGTTCAGAGGGTGTGAAATAACACCTGATCTATTGCAGCTGAGAGATTTCTTCATTCAGGAGGAATCACAGAACATCAGAGATATTTATATTCAGGGTTTTCTGAGGAGTTTGCATTCAGAAGACTTTCATTCATCTAGGCGCACTTATTCTGGAGATTTGGAGAGCTGTAAAGAAGCCGTACATTCATTAATTGTTGTTCCTGACCTAGCCGTACTTGTACCAGGCCGTACCTTTCTGTATACTGGCCGTACCACTTGAAGGGAGCCGTCCTTTTTGTTCTGGAGAAAACGCCTTTCCTTAAGGTCATATTGCATCATTTCTGGAGGCGCCTAAGCTTGGAGATCTTATCCGGAGCACCAGACGGAAGGAGAAAGTAATTTATTATCTCAGTCGTACCAGCTACAGCAGTTCATTTATTGCAGCCAGATTGCCAGGTTCTTAATAGAATTTCATTGTTTTTTGCTTGCATGCAACTGGGTATTTTTGTAATCATTTCAGAAGATCAAAATAAATATACTGGCACCCATATTCCATCATTTCCAGAGTTATTTAATTTTTATTGAATTTATTTCAAATTTCTAGCAAAAATCGCATTTTACCATATTCATGCAAAAACCCAAAAATCACAAAAAAAACCAAAACTTCAGAAAAACAGTCAGAGACAGAAGAAGGGGAAACCTAGGGTTTCTACATACCACTATGAAAAGTAACTTGCTACTGTACCAAACCCCAATAAATTGCTCACACCAACTGAAATACAAACTTCTCCACTCTAAATCCGGTATGACAAGCTTCCTCTCTCTAGGGCGCCCCCTTTCGGTGAAGTTGCAGCCTCTTAGAAGAGGCATTTCTTTTTATTTGCTGATAAAACCCTCGTGAAAAAGGACAGCTGGCTGTAGCTGCAAATTTCAGTCCCAAACTCTTCGAAAAGCGAACAGCTCCTATGCAAACGTAAATGGAGTCTATGGCTGCCAACCCTACTCAGAAATCAGCTCAAAACTTTGACCAACAGCTCCTAATGTCACCAAACTCTGCATCCAAAAACTGACCAGCAACCTTAAGGTGGTGTTTCACACCCTCAATCAGCTCCAAACGAAGAATCAAGCCCCCTCCAGGCTTACCCACTGCAAGAAATTAGGAAACCCTAGCCTCCCTCTTCCTCCAAAGCCAAACTCACAAGCCACATGAAGAAAATAACTCAATGCATGAAGAGGGTCGAACTTCTCTTGATATTTATAATTTTACATTGAAAACACTATTCATAAAAGTGAGCACTATTCACGTTATAACTTTTTTCACTTTATGAATGAATAGTAACTGAAAAATATAAAGTGACCCCTTCATTTTAAAAACACATGGTCCCTAGGCCAAGGATGGTGAAATAAAAGGTGAGTATCAAAAAATTTAAGCACAAGTATCATGCCAAACGCAACAATTCACCCTGCAACCATACTTCGGAGATCAACACTACGATTTGACGACCAAGTGCCCGTCCAAGTGACCCTCTATCCAGAACCATTAGCCTACAAGGGTTGACATGATAGGCTAATCCATTGATTTTTCGGAAGACTAGCTAGAAGGGGACATTACAAAAAATTTGAATGATGTTATGAGTCATTGAGTAGATTTGAGAAGACATTAAGGCAGATTTGTGAAGCATATTGCAGCAGTACTACTCAATAAGGCAGCCATAATATTCATTTGGAGGTTGGTGCCTCCTAATTGAGGAGATTGGGAGGTTGGACCCTCTCATTAGAAGAGATTGGTGTCTCTTGCTAGGTCGGTGCTCAATGGTGGGGATTGGTGTCTCTAGTAGAAGGTTTTATACAAGCAATTATTTTTTGTGGTTTTCTCTCGTAAGAATTTCCATGTAAAATCCTGTGTCTCATATGTGTGTGGATCTTTGTGATTGCTTCATTGTGATTATTAAAGTTTAAATTGGTAAAACATAGGCATATACTAATTTAGCCCCCCTCTCAGTCTATGTGTGTGTGTTTCATCACTTTCTAGCTTGAAATTGAATCACACCCTTGTGAGCATAGTTCATGGTTGCTTGTCAAGGAGGAATGATGACATAGGACTCGTGAAGGGAATTTGTGTGTGAATTTGGGTCAACTTCTTCAGCAGATTTGGGCATTGAAATTCATAAGAGGAATCCATTCGCTATAAAAAAGACAAATTTCTAGCTGCCAGCTTGAAGGATGACTTGGAGCTGTGGAAAGATTTGAGGAAGGAGTTTGAAAGGGGGATATTTCAAAAAAATAAAAGAACTTATCTAACGTGGGATTGGACGTGGGTCCCTCCAAGGCTGCCACCCCTTCCCAAGCATCCTCATAACAACCAAAGGAGAAGTGTTGTTGTTTAAAAGGTTTTTGGTGTACTTTACACCTAGCCGCCAGCACTAGTAAGACCTTATAAAAATAAAAATTCCTCAATAAAGGTGATCGCAAGATTTGAAGGGAATGTGAGAGATTTCAAAATTATTCCTTGCGTTTTCTACAGCAGTTGCACTAATAGAAGAGGGACACGCCTCAATCAAATTAAAGGAAATTCTTAATAAAATTTGGAAACCTAGGAAAAGAAGGAAGAATCGCAGCAAGGAAATTAAATCAGGTTCTTTGAAATTTATTAAATATTATTTGAGTAGAATTTTTGAATAAAATTTTATGATTATTTTATTTATTATTATTAGCGGCTATAATAAATTCAATTTTTATTTCTTTATTTAAATATTACATTAAAAATTAATGTGTGTTTCTCTTGGGAGTTGAATGCTATTTATTTACGAGGACGGTATGGAGAAGTTGAGAGCCACGAGGGCTTTGTAATGCACGGGCTAGGGTTTCAAACCTTACCCGCACCTTTCTTCTTGATTCAAGCCTGTTTTACCTTGGTATGGGAAGTAGTTGTGTGGCGGGGAAATTCATGGCTTTTTTGTGGCTGCATGGGGCTGTTTGCAGGGGTTTTCTATTGCGGAAGTGGTAGTGTTTGTTCATGGGTGGTGGTGTGAGGTGTGTAGCGTGCCATGGGGTTGGTGTAAGGGTAGTGTGGTGGATTTTGGAGGCTGTTCGATGGGGAAAGGGCTGCAGCTTTGTGGTGCTTTTTTGTTTTCTCATTTGTTTTGCTTTCAGATTTACTGGCAGTGCCTATGGATGTAGGGGGGGTATGGAAATTTACTCTTCTCCGATGTCTTGAAAAGGGTAGTCTCAACTCTGGCAGATCATTCTAAAGCAATTAATTTCTTAAGAAAAACCTTAAACAAAGGAGGTTTGTCTCAGTTTGGAGGTCCTTGAGCGCCAAAGGTAAATGGCTGCCTGGAGAGGAGTTTTGGTTATCCAACCAGACTCAATTGTTGAAGATGTCAATTACTTGAGTAACCATGCATTAATTTGCAAGTTTATGGGGATCCGAGTTTCTCTCCCTTTCTTAGAGTTGTGGGCACATCAGACTTGGAACCTAAAGGGAGATATGGAGGTTATGCAAGCAGCCAATAATTACTTTATGGTGGTTTTCTCTTGCATGTGAGATTGGAACAAGGCTTTCAAGGGAGGACCTTATTTCTATAATTAGGTGGGGTTGCTTGTTAAACCACGGCATGTTGGCTTTAATCTAGTAGAGAAGCCACCGTCAAGGGTTCCAATGTGGGTGAACCGTGAGACTTCCTTGGTTACCACTGGAGTTTAGGAGGAACTGTATTTTGCACATGATTGCTCTACTGCTAGGCAAACCGGTGGGTGCTTCTCAACAAACTCTAGACAAGAAGGTAATCTCATATACCTGAATTTGCACTGAAATTGATTTAAATAATCCATTGCCAAATTTGATGGAAATTCAAGTTGGATCCACTTCATGGATTCAACAACTTGATTATGAAGCTCTCCCATTCCGCTGTCGAATTTGTCACGAGTATGGACATCTGCAAAGGAAATGTCTGAAACTAAGTTCTTCGAGGACATTTGCCAATGGAGCCTCAACCAAGTTACCTTTTCATCGTTCTCCTTTGCAGGACAAAGGGAAAGCCCCTATGTCTAAGGGGGAAATTGATAAGGACGGTTTTACCTCTGTTAAGACCCATAACAAAGGGAGAGGCTTGAAGAGGTCTCTCAAGGATAGACAAGGAGATGTGTCTTATAACCATTTTGAGGCGTTGGAAGACAGTACTCTTCAGGAGGAAAATCCAAATAGGTTGCTCTTCGAGATGGATAATTTGGGGGTGGAACCAATGGCTTCCAAAGTAGATGTCAGTTTTAATAGCTTGGTGGCTAAGACGATCGAGTCACAGATGGATATGGACCAAGTTCAATAAATCCTAGCAAAGGTGCCTCCTCCTGAGAGAAATGAAGTGGGCAAAATTTTGGTTTTAGCTTTGCTTGGGCTAGTGCTAGTCAGTGGTTCAGGATATAGGGAAAGACAACAAAGTTGTGCCTTCTTTGGGGTTGCAGCAAAAGAACTTTAAAAAGGGGGAATCTGAGAAGTCTTCCAAGCTGGGAGGAAGAAGGATGGTTCTTTCCATTTCTTGTACTATTGATGCAGAGCATCCAATGGTGTAAAGGCAATCCTGCATCACCCAAAAATAATTTTCCTTTCTGTTAGCTTTTTGTAGATTTTTTTGCATTTCTGGATACCCTTTTCATCGAATAAGAATTCCCAACTTTCAAAACTTTTTTCTTTTTGTTTTTTCTGGTCAAACTACTATTTCTAGCAGGTATGAATTTGAAGGCATGAGGAGGCAGAGATTTATGGAAAGCTTCAAGACAGAAAAAATAGTGACTTTAGTGAAAGAATCGGGTCAAGATCATTCCCAGTTTGAAAGATATTCAAGTTTCAGTTCCCAGAATTGCCCTGAAAACTCTTCTGAGTCTAATTTGAGGCACTAAACAGTCCCGTACGGACCCAAAAATCATCACAATCAGCGGAGCGGGTTCTTAGCACGTTCTACACTCCGAGACCTTTCCAACGGTTCAAACGGTTCGTCAAACGGAGTCGATCAAAAGTTATGGCTTCTGGAAGTTGGTCAATTTTTGGAAAATTGCCAATTTTCGAATTGGAACTCAATTTCTGAATTTCAAATTTCAAATGTTGGCGCCCAACCGCCTATATTCAAATTTCAAATTGTATTTTTGGCTCCAAGCCGGAAAAAATACTATTTAGGACTCATTTTGGAAATTTTGGGGATTGGGGGAAAGAGAAGGTTGTTTTGGGGAAAACGGGATTTTCTTTTGAGAAACTGTAAAAAGTTGCATGTATTGCAGCCTGTGAGGATTTAATCCTCTGCAATGTAATTTCTCTATAATGAGAATATATTACCAATAAATAAATAATAATTCTATTTTTGCTTCTATTGTGTGTTTTTTCTAAATCTTGGGCCTTGACTCTCATCAACTATTCTATTTTTCCTCTCCACAACTCCATTTTATTGTGGTGTTCTTACAGCTGAAAAGTGTCTTCGAATCCCATGCTTTTCACAAAATTCCTCATATTCATTTGAGGTGAATTCACCACCTCTGTTTGATCCTAGACATTTGATTTTTAATCCAGTTTCATTTTCTACTAAAGCCTTAAATATCTTAAACTTCTCTAGGGCTTCAAATTTTTCTTTCAAAAAAGTTACCCAAATAAATCTAGAGTAATCATCAATTAACATCATAAAGTAACTTTCACCTTGCATACTCTTTGAACAGATTGGTCCACAAAGGTTTGTATGGATGAGCTCCAATGGTTTAGATGTTGAATACTCCTTTGTTTTGAAGTTGACCCTTGTCTGCTTCCCAAGTTGGCAGTGATTGCAAATGGTATTTGAGGGTTTTGAGATTTTTGACATATCTCTTACTGCCTATGTATTGCTGATTTTGACAAGATTGTCAAAGTTGATATGTCTCGTCCTTCTATACCAAAGCCAACTTTCATCTTCTTTTGGCATAAAACATTTTTTACCTTTGTATTCATTTATGATGTAGAGATTATTAGCTGCCCTATATGGTTCCGCTATAAGTCTTCCTTCTTGATTTTACATTTGTCTGCATGAAATGAGAGAGTATGACCTTGATCACATAATTGGCTTACACTTAGAAGATTGTGCTTTAATCCTTCAACATGCAAAACATTCTTTATCTTTGTTATTCCATTGTCTTGACTAATAGTTCCTTTTCCAACAACATTGGTCATAGCATTATCCCCAAAACTCATTATTCCTCTATCTATGTTCTTCAATATGAGAAATTTACTTTTGTCACTAGTCATGTGACATGAACAGCCACTATCTACATACCATTGTTATCCATCATCTTGAGCATGTAGGTCAGTTTGTATTAACAAGGATCTTTCATTTCTATCTTCTTTCTTCTTTTTCCATAATTTTGAATTCTTCTCCATTTGTTAAACAAGGATGTTTTTCTTTTTGTCTTGCTTTGGGGGATCTACAAATTCAGCTCTACAAAATTGTGTTATATGCCCATAATTATTGCATTTATAGCATTCAATATTGTGTTGTACCTAAAATTAATATTTTTGTTACATTAAGGCATTTTCTAAAAATGATTTAAATCTTGTAAAAATGGTTGTCAAATGTCAAAGACGGTCAAAATTTCTAAAAATCTCGGAGAGTCCTGAGGTCAGACTCGAGAGTACCAACCTAGGACTCTCCTGTGTGGCTGGGAGTCAAAAGGGGTTAAAAAGAGTCCTGAGGTTGGACTCGGGAGTCCCAACCCAGGACTCTCCTGTGTGGCTGGGAGTCAAAAGGGGTTAAAAACCCATGTTTTTCTTAACTTTTTCTTTCATTTTAACACTCAAGTTTGCGAAATACAGGTCTGCAAATTGAATTGGGGTTGAAAGAAGCCAGGATTATATGTAAACATTTATAATCTTATGATGTTGTTATACATTGAAACCTAAGTCACAAGGTTCGAATTCGAATTCGAGTTCGGCAGCTTTGAAATTCGGATGAAGTTCGGCGAGGAAAAAATTCGAAAAGTATAAAATTCGGATTAAATTCGCCTTATGTATTTTTATTTTATTTTTTAATAAATATAAGTAATATATCCATAATATTGTCTAAATACTAAATAGTTTAGCATTGATAAATAGATTTGAAATCATTACAAAGAGATGACACATTTATAAAATATAAATCATAAGAAACATGTGAAATCACAATTGCGAAGATGTTCGTTTGTCAAAAAGGTACAATAACAGTCAAGACTTTAGAAATTCAAAAAAGCTCCAAGTCATCAAGAGCACTTGGCTGAGATGCTAGATCATCATCATCTGTATCACTACTCAATTCATCATCTGCAAAGTCAGGCTCATCTACAACTGGCACTGCCATGTCTTCAAGAATTTGTTGTTGTGAGGAAGAGTTCTTTGCTGATTTGTTCATGAACAATTTTAAATTGCTACGAACAAAGACGAGATCTCCCAACTTTCCAGACAACAACTTATTCCTCTTTTTGGAATGGATGTGGTCAAAGCAACTCCAGTTCCTCTCACAAGCTGATGAACTTGCCCCCTGACTCAAAATTCGAACAGCAAACTGTTGTAGCTCAGGAGTTTGTGCTCCATAGTTTATCCACCATCTATATCCAGGTATACGTGCCAAGTCATACTTGGCTGCTTGCATTCCAAACATCCCTTCTCCTTTCTTGTATTCCCAACATTGATCTCTTATTAGTGCTGAAATTGTTGCATTTGGTTCATACTTTTCAATGGCTTCATAAAGCCCTCCCATAATTTCAGAATCGCTTTTTCTATTAATAGAAAACAACTTAGGCTCCAAAAAACAAGCTGCTGCATGCAAAGGTGTGTGCATCATTTTCCATCTGCAATCAACTGTTTCCCATATCTCCATATATTCTGCTGCTACATTATTTAGTGCTTTTTGAATAGATTCTTTACAACGGTCCATACTTTCATAAAGCATGCCAAGGCAAGGAGAGTCACCATCAACCATACGAAGCACATCAACAATTGGTTCACAAATAAGCAAAACCTTTGCTGCACTTTCCCAAAAGTTGCTGTTTAGAATGATTTGCTCTATGTTTTTCCCCTTAGGACCTTTCGAAAGCACTGAATTTTCCCACTGATTGGAACAAATAACTGACCTCAAAGCTGCTTTTTCTTCAACCACTCTTTTCAAAGTGATATAAAATGATGCAAATCTTGTTTCACAAGGCCTCAACAACTCCCTAGATGCATGCTGCCTATAAAGACTCAATGTGAAACGATGATTTCGTATGAAATTAGCAATTGCTCTCCCTCTATGAATAGCTTCATGTACCCATGGGAATTTAGCCAAGTCATGAAGCAACAAATCGAGACAATGGGCTGCACATGGGCTCCAATATATTTGTGGATACTTCTCTGAAATCAGCTTCCCAGCGCCCACACAATTCGCTGCACTATCAGTTACCACTTGAACCACATTTTCCACCCCTACTTCAATAATGGCTTCCTCTAATATTTGAAAAATATACTCAGAAGTTTTCATGTGGTTCATGGTGTCAATCACCTTCAAGAACACAACACCATCAGGAGAAGACACCAAAACATTAATCAATGGCCTTTGACATATATCTGACCATCCATCACTCAATATAGTGCAACCTGTTTCATTCCAAGAGGCTTTGACATCAGCCAGTTTCTCGATCACTCTATCTTTTGACCTCTGCAAAAGAGTTGTCCTGAAAGCCTCTGAAGATGGGGGTATGTACCCTTTGCCAAACTCTGCAACTTTCTGAATTGCATTACGAAAATGTGGATTTCGTGCAACATTGAATGGAATAGCACTTGAGTAAAACAAATCAGCGAATGCATCATCCACTTCTTGTTTCTCTACTAGTTTCCAAAAGGTGTTCAATGTTCCACTCTCTTTTGATACCCTTGCCGGTTTGGATAGACTAGAAGAGGAAGACATAACAGAAGTGAATCTAGATACATCTTCTTCAATTCTTTGTTTCTTTTGTGCCTTCTTCATTTTTCCTACAATTGAAGATGATTTCTCTTTCTCTAGAATAGCTCTAAGTGCTGGAGAAACACCTGTACATGGCACAACACCTCCACCTGCAACCCCTGTAATACCAAGCAAGTGGTCCATAACCCTCATTAAGCTTCCAGTGATATTTTGTGGACATAAATTACACCTGTTGTTAACACCATCACGGGTCATATGCTTCCATGCCTCAGAAGTTGATTTGTTCGGAGCCATTAAATGAAAATCTGCAAGTTTCAAAAGAAAAATAATAATCTGTTAATGGTTCCAAAAATATTAAATATTATGATGCAAATCTTGTTTCCTAATTTGTTAATGCTTGCTCTTACAGTAAACTTTCTATTGCAAATTGCAGTGAACCAAAGACTAAATTTGATGTGCGTATTTTAGGTGAACATATTCATATATTATAGCACACAGTTTTATTAAAATCTGCCTGAAGTTGCAATTAACCAAAGACAATTTTTTGTGCTTATTTTATGTGAACATGTTCATATATTATTGCACACAGCTTTATTAAAATCTGCTGAGTGACTAAACTGGATATTTAATAATAAAAAATGTTATAAATGGTAGCATGTTAAAAAAATAAAATGAACAACCTCACATATTATTAAAATATACCTTTTAATAAAAAATAGGTTTATTTTGTTATTTATATTTTATTATTTATATTTTAAATTTATATTATTTAATGTAAATATATTTATATTAAAAAATATAAATATATTTATATTAAAAAATGTAAATATATAATATAAATAACACAATTTATTAATTATTGAATATAAATATATTTTCATTAAAGAATATAAATATAATATAAATAACATTATAACACAATAGAACTATTTTTATATTATAAATTTATATTATTTAATATAAATATATTTATATTTTTTAATATAAATATATTTAGATTAAATAATATAAATGTATTATATAAAATAACATAATAAACCTAATTTATAATATAAATAATAAAATATAAATAACATAATAAAATACAAGATTTCGAATATTTATAAAACCAAACGCAAAAAATAAAAAACCTAAAAAAACAATGTCGAAGCCTACCTGGAAATGCCTGCAGAGAGGCCGCCGCGTGAGATATTGCCTTAGTGCAGAGAGTTGGAAGAAACCGCCGCCGCGTGAGATATTGCCTCAGTGCAGAGAGGGAAAACGCGTGATGTATGAAGCTTGAAGGTCGCACGCAGAGGAGTGGAGTGTTGCAGAAGAGTCGCGCACAGATTGAGGGTTGCGAACTTCCTTCCGGCGCAGATGAATCTCGAAACTTACTTTGTGCTTCAAAAAACGGGTCAAAAGAAATTTTAGCCAACAATCCTCATTCGCTGTGTGTTCGAGCATTGCTTAGGGCGTAATTTTATAGGAAAATAACGCGTCTAAAACGTTGGAAACGCTTTTTGAAACCCTAAAAAATACTCTTTAAAAAAAATTTAAGTGAAAAAGGAGCCGTACGAATTTAATGTCGAACTTCAACGAATTTTTTAAAAAAAATTCAAATTCGTAAAAATTCGAACCTAAAGCTTGATATTCGCCGAACCTTGTGACACAAATTGAAACTATGAGTATTTGATGACTATGAATGATTAAATTTCAATTATTGAGTGTATGATGATCATATGACATGTGTAATCTTTGAATTATGAGTGTTAGATAATAAAATTAGGCTCTTATGTTCTCTAAATGCATTAATTTGTTCTTGTTTTTTGTAAAACTACTGTTTTTTTTTTTTGCCGAGTCCTAGCCGAGCTTTTCCCGAGTCCGTGCCGAGTCTCGAGTCCGAATCATATTTTTGGGCTGCCGAGTCCGCAGCGAGTCCGAGTTTACAAACTATGGTCAAAAGGATGCTCACAAAATTTTTCTAAAAATAGAAATTTGCATGTCAAACCCTATTTTTTAGAGAAACTTTTCAAAATCTGATGATTTGGGTCTCTTCAGAATGAGATTATCTACAAAACCCTTTTAGTTTTTCGGCCCTATTTTTTAGGAAAATGGCTAAAAATAGAATCTTTGCAGAAATGGTTCAAATTGATTTTGATTGGTTGATTTTACGTCCTAATCACGCTGGTGTAGTCAGAATTGTCAAAAAGTCAATTTTTCTCTGGTGGCCCCTATTTCATTTTTTCAAATGAAAAATCAAGACCTCTGAAGTCATCAATGGAGGATGGCCAATGGTGAGGTGTCAAAATCTAAGTCTCAAACGCCGCACAAATCGATCCACAACAAAAGATGCTCGAAAAATGGTGAACGAAGAAGGGGAATCTAAAAATAGCCAATTTGTGAAAATTATTCTAGCACTGGAGACCTTGGGCGCCCCTAGCCAAGGAAGGCGCCTAGGCTTCAATGCCTTAGAATATTTTAAGATTTTGTTTATCATGCACATGAAATGATGAGAGCATTCACAGTCAACAAGGTGGTCACATAGTCGGCAAAGTTGGTGAATGTGAGGCAAAGAAAGTTAAAAAAACTCAAAATAAAAACTAATTCTAGAGAAGAAAAGCGCCCTAGTCAGGCAGGGACGCCTAGGATTTCAAGCAATCAAAAATAGTTGTTAGGGTTTGAAAAATTGGTCGTTCTTCTCAGATTTCGTCAAGCTTTTCAACGAATCCATCAGTCGGTTCACAAAATCTATCAAATGGCCAGAATTGCAGATTAAACAAAGATTGTTCCATCAAAAGGAAAAAATGAAAATCATTAAAATGTTTCTAACTCTGGTAAAGATGGGCGCCCTAGTCAACCAAGGGCGCCTAGGGTTTTAAGCAGTCAAAAGCAAAATTTAGAGTTTGTAACGTCCAAGAGATTCTTCTCAGATTTGATCAAGCTCTTCAACGAATTCATCAGTGAGCACAGAGGACTTGTCAAACGCTGAAAAATGTAGATCGAACAAAGGCATAAACATAGGAAACGAAGAAAGTCAAAGGAAAAAGTTGAAAATCACGAAATTATGGCTAGGTCTACAAGGCTTTGGTGCCTTAATTCAAGGAGGGCGTTTTTCTTCTCATGCCTTAGTAAATTTATCATTCATTCGAAAAAAATTCAAAACATATTCCTCTACCAAGTTTCGGATCTCATGAAATCAATCAAATGCAGGATCAAAGGCTGGTATGAGGTGTCATTCTTCTCAGATTTGTTCAGACTTGCCATATTGACATCCCTTCAGTCATAGTTATTCATCAATTGGCGAAAAACGGTGCTCGAACAAGAGGTACCTAATGCCAGAGATGCGTAAAAGCTTAAAAGTTGAAAATCCTGGTAAATTTTCTAACACTGGTGAAGATGGGTGCCTTATTTCAAGGAAAGCGCCCAAGTCAACTTAAGTTTGAAATTTTTTTTAAAACATCTTCATGAATGCATGCTTTGGCCGCCCTTTTTCTAGGAATTCTCCATGTTGATGCAAACGAAGTCAAATATTTTTGCATGCGAGCTCTAAATTTAGGGTTTTTCAAGTAAAGTGCTTGTTTCACCTCCAAACTTCATTTAAAGAAGCTTTGGTCATCCATTTTCATTATTTTACAGGTTGACATCTAGAAGAAGAGAGCTGCCATTTTCTTTTCAACAAAGATTTGAAGGCTCAAACAAAAATACTTTTCAATGTTCTTCGTGGATTCGAGATTAGGAAGCACAAAAACTCACTTTTTCAGGGTCGATTTTTCTAGGGCATCACTTTTCAAAAATAGGTCATCTTTTCCAATTTTCATCAATCTAGGTCTCTCTATTTTTCACTCCTCTTGAAGATTGGTGAATTTTTATGCAAGCTTTCAGCCCTATTTTTTAGGGAATCTTGAAAAATCAGCTTTCTTTCAAAAAATTTGACAATCTGGGTCTATTCAGAATGAAATTGGCCACAAAACCTAGATCTCAATTTTTCAGCTTTTTTGGCCAAAAATTGAACATCTTGCATGTTGAGGAAAAAGTCAAATTTTTAAAAATCTGACAATCTGGGTCTCTTTAGCACATGAATATCTACAAAACCCAAACCTAAGATTTTTTGGAAAATTTGCTTCGCGACTTCTACTTTTTAAAGGATCTTGCATGTTCTTAAAAAAATCAGCTTTTTTGAAATCTGACAATCTGGGTCTCTTCAAAATGACATTGTCTACAAAACCTATATCTCAGATTTTTTTCAGAAAAATCTGCTTTTTTGAAGAAAAAATCAGCAAGCTATTTTTAGCTTTTATGCAGAACTTGTTCGAATATAGTCGTGTTCACAATCAATCTTCAAGTTTTCAAACATACAGTTCTCTCCAATAGAAATCAGGACCAAATTGGTCTTGCTTCACGATTTCTTAAAGACATTTGACACTGACTTGCATCAAATACATCTAGTGGTTGATTTGAATACTTTGAAAGGCATAGACAATGTTACAATCAATAATCTTGATCATTTCAGGTTGCTTGCAGCAGCTTCTTTTCCCATCTCAATGCATAACATTGAATTTGTGATTGCTTGTGTCAAGCATTACAATCTAACTTCACAAGAAATCCAATCAGCAAATGGGCATATTATTTGCAGCCTCAAGCCGGGAGACATTGAGAGATGTTTTTCCATTCCACCATGTGCGGATAACTTTATTGTATCAGTTGAAGAATGTGAAAAGGCATGGAATGTGCAAAAGGATTAGTGCCAAAAAAGGATTGCACAAAGGTGGCTGAAAGAGAAACGAAACACTTTGCTAAAGAAAATTGGACGTGGTGAGTTCAAGGATGAATTTGCAATCATGATTACTTTGCTCAACCGAGTCACAGGTCAAGCAAAACCACATAAGTTTCAGCCTTGGATTTTCTACATCATGTCCCAAATTGTCAATAAAAGAGAACACTACAACTGGCCAACATTGATCAGTGATACTTTTCACCGCCATATGATAGGGTTCTTCAAGGCCCATGAATTCCACATGATATCATACCTCGTATATCTAATGGCCTTTCAAAGCAAGTTTAGAGGTTTGAATATCATTGGAACTTTGGGCATTCAGCATATGTATGAGCATTACCCGCTGTTAGAGTTTTCACAGTCAGAGCGACATTTCAAGCGGGTGAATGATCTTTTCCTGATGCATACGGTGTGAGATCGTGACAATGAGTTGCATATACGGTTTTCAGCAGATGCTAGATTGGCAATGGTGGATTCGGCTGATTGGTTTATCCAATTTCCCACTTTCTCATACATTAGAGTATATGGCTTCTCAGGTGATCCAATCATGCTACCTAGATATCTAATGGATAAGGTAGTGTTCATGGAGTTCCTAAGGCAAGTACATGAGGTTCACTCCTTTTTGCATAATAGACGCAAGCATGTGTTCAGCTTCCCATGTGAGATGAGCATATATAGATGTAAATCAGCAACTAATGCTAAGTTGATGAGCAATGAACTGTCAAAGCTTAATCTCAAGGTTTTCAAAGAGAGGCGTTCATATGACCCTTGGGGTCTCTTGGCAGCTCGTCTTGGTCAAAATCATTTGCATAAACCTACAATTGAATATTTTTGGTTAATTGTGAAGATGAGGTCGAAGTGCGCAAGCGCGATTACAATAGACTTACTCTTCATCAGATTGCTTATTTCTTATCAGAAGATGTGGAGGGTTTGTTAGATGATGATGGAGAAGTCCTACTTCCCACATATGCTAGAGATCAAGTTGATCAACAGCCTCTTTGATCAATTGATTGGTTCGCCAAAGGGAGCATCTCGATTGAGGAAAGAACAAGCCAGATCGTCAAGAAAAACAAACTATTCTTGAGTAGCAAGAGGACATGGAAGGCAGTCATTCCAGTTATAGAGCCACCAGTGGTTCATTCATCACTACCCTCCTCTTCTAGATCGAAACCTAGAGTTAAAACAATGAGCAATCCTCTTGAAGGTACCAAGGTTAGCGAAATGACAAAGAGCTTGAAGAAAAATGAGAATTGGCGGGAACAATTAGTAGATACACCGAAAGTTCTAGAGTAGGTAGTATCACAAGTTGAGGTAGAGCCTTCATCTCCTATTCGTCTATCATAACCGCAGCCTTCTCCTATTCACATAGACTCAGAAGTGGATTCACCAGTTCGCAACGTCTCAACACCAATTGATTCATCAAGAGTGACTAGAGCTGGAACCAATTCTCCCAGAGAAGTTAGTAGAGACCCCTCGTCTTGGCTTGAGAACCTCTTGGGCAGGAAGAGGCGAAAGCCTTCTTATCAGTTGGACTTTGCAAAGTTTGATAACATCTACCAAGACACACTAGAGAAGAAACTCAAGAAGTAGGTTCACGTGGAGAAGAATGTTGATAATGAGGTTGTCATTGAGATTGCTACACCACCGGAAGACAAGAACGCTGATGAGATTGAGGTTGATGACTTCACATTGGTCAAAGCCAATCTTGGTAGAAGCATCCGACATGTTGATGTGAATCTCTTTGAGGTTGCAGAAGATAACTTGAAGGAGAGGGTGCTCAATGATGGAGAAGACAAGGCAGCCCTCAAGGCTAAGAATCGATAGCAATGATAGTACATTTCCAATCTACTTCATGGTACTTCACACATCACTACTTTGCTTCCATAGATTCTAGAGTCACCTACAAATCAACATCAGTTGAGTTAGTTGGTTATATATGGGAAACATTTGAGAGATTGGGTAGAAGAATTCATCACCAAGAACAGATTTATACTTGTAGAGATGTACTAGTTGAGGTACAACGCCATGATCTTCACTCAAGGATTTAGGAGTCAGAGTAGAACATAGCAGAATGGAAGCCAAGAGACGAGATCGTCATTTCCGACTTGAGGATGGCTTATGATTCAGTCACTATAGAAGAACATAAGAAGCTTTTTGCTTGGAGAGAACAACACCTCTTCAAAATAAAAACCTACGAAGGAATATCTGCAGAATTGATTGAATATAGACAAAAGGTTGCTAGTGCTCTCAAGTTCGTAAGCACGTTAGTGTCACAAATTCCTTGCCAATATCAACATGAAGATGGCACTTACTTTGATCTCAGTGAAGTACAGACAGAATTGCAGAACCTTGTTCATGACATTTTTAATGGTGATCTTGTTACCTTGAAGATGAATCATGTTGTTTCCATGTCAACAAAATTTGATGAAGGAGCTGAAAAGATCAAAGAATTTCTAAATCTAATCGCAGATGGTGAAGAGATGTTGCAAAGACAATACATTGTTCTAAAGAGTATCAATGTTCCTAATGAAGAGGCAATTAATGGCTTTCCGGAGGATATGATATCCCAAGTTGTCAATGAGTGAACGACCAGTTAGAGCATGCAAAGATTTCCAGAGATAGAACTTAAGTAAATGCAGTAGTTAACTTGATGCCTTTTCCAAGTTAAATTGATTGTTCTCATTCATGCTTATCTATTCTTAAGAAATATCACACCAGTTGGAGCTTTCCTTGTAGTTAGATCAGTTAACTGATGTTAGCATTCCGGTTAACTGTCAGTTATCTTTTGTTTAGACTTAGAAACAAAGCTTGCATGTTAGCAAGACTAATTGTTAAAAACAAGGACATTTTAGGGTTCCCTACTCCTTTGTTTGTGTATAAATAAGGGCATCCTTGCCCATTTATTTTTAACCGTGCTTGTGATAACAAAATTGCTAAGCCTACTTTTTCCTGCAAGTTTGCTATTTGATGTCTGTTCAATTGTGTCGATTGTAATTTGGTTGATCACATATTGTATGCCTACATTTGCTACAATCTACTGTCCCAGAAGTTTGTTTACTGTTACAATTGAGGAAGGAAGTCTCACGCCTACTTTTCTCTAACATACTGTCTCAATCTATTTCAGCACTTTGTTTTATGTTTTGCTTTAGTAATCTTTATTTCAGCTTACATCTCATAAGTACAATGATTCTTCAGGTGTATTCTGGATGCAAGCTTCTTTAAGCTTTCTTGTCAAATCAATCATTCCTCGTTTACTTCTAACTCTCTTGCTCTTAATTTACTTGAGATATTAGAAGCGTTATTAGAATAGGCTTAGTTGTAGTTGAAGTTATGAAACCAAAGAAAACCTCAGCTACGACGCAAAGAGTTTTATAACCTTGTGCTCTCAACTGAGATAAAAAGATTGGCAATTAGTTTAGTACTTCTTTTAAAGCATAATCAGCAAAGAGGGAGCTTCCCCTCCTAATTTGAAGAGCAGTCTAACTATGCATAGTTGTTCGTTTCCAATACGCATTCCAAAGGTGCAAATTGAAATGCCAACATATTGTAAAGTAGAGGAGCAAAAAAATTGTAATTCCTTCTATCCAACCTAGAGGTATTCTTACCCTTGTTCCAACCAGAATTTTTCATACAAGTCATACTATTTACTGCCTTGTGACCAAAATGATTGCATGTGAAACAATAACCAATGAAAGGATGATGGAACTTAGTCATATGTGCTTGCCTTTGTGGAAAGGATTTTCTGAATGTGTTCTTATTCTTTTGATATGTGCTTGGCTTTGATGCAACATGAATTTCTTTTGATTTGCTACATTCTCCTTTGATGGGGCTTTTAAGTGACTCAATATAATTCTTTGGTTTTTCCTTATTTGATTCTACTTGTGCCTTTTCTTTGCTCTCTTCATAACCAAGACCAGTTTTTATAGATGGTGATGTTTGTTCACTTATGATATTGTTTAAAATGTCAGAGCTCTTTTCAAACTTGGGACTTTTGTTTAATTTGGTAGTAGTTTCGTTTAATTCCTTCATTAGAGAGATAATCTTAGATTCTAGTCATCCACAATTTTCTTCTTTTACCTTTAATTGAGATCTAATCTCTTCTTCAATTCTCTTAACTTCCTCAATTTGAACTTTCAAATCTATGACTACCTTTTTGGATTCCTCAAACATTTTGGCCTTTGATTTACATTCTTCTTGAAACAATAGCTTATACTTTGAATTCTTCTTTCTAAGTCTCTCAATTTCTTCTATAGCACAATAGAGTTCTTCCTAAAAGTTATCTTCATCATCATCTTCATATAAATCCTTCTTCAAGTATCTGCATGAACAGACTATCATCTCAGATCTCTGTCAGTGCCATCCTATTCAATTTTCCCTCCTTGTTTTTGTTTAACTTCTGTACAAAATAAGCTTCCTCCTTGTCCTTTTTTTCCTCAAAACACTCATTTGGCATAGTTTCTTTCTTTTTGACCTCTTTGTGGCTTTGAAAGTTGCTTCCTTTATAGATGTATTGTCCTTTTCAGTCCTCATCTCATATGCAGTGAAGATTCCATGTAGCTCATCCCTGGTTAATTTATCCAAGTCCTTTATCTCTACTATAGCAGAAATTTTAGCATCAAATCTTAAGGTAAGAGATCTTAAAACTTTTTGTACTACTATTGATTCTTCTATTTTTTCACCAAGACCCTTTATGGTATTGACTATCTCATCTCCTCCAAGCAGATAGGCAGCAATATTTTCTTCATCCATCATCTTTAGACTCTCGAATTTCCATCGATGGGTTTGAAGATTTTCTTTCTTTACGTTGTTGTCTCCGTAAAAAAAATTAATTTATCCCACATACAAATTTGCAATCCATTACTTTCACAAGTTCTAATTTCGTTAATCCACACAAGATTGCATTCTTGGCTTTAGCGTTGTTTTCACTTGCCTTCTTTCCTACTAAATTTTTTGGAGGAGTTGATGGAGCTTTATATCCATTTACCACTGAATCACAAATTGCCAAATATCAATATCAAGAGCATTTAAATAAGTTTCCATCCTTAAGCTCCAAAAGGCGTGATTTGTCCCATCAAACAATGAAGCCTTATTAGAAGAGAATCCTTCTTGTTAGCCCATGTGTGCTCTTTAGATCTACCTTCTAGTTTGTTAGACTACTTTCGAAGGAACCGGCTCTAATACAAATTGATGAGCACATGGTTATACTGAGAGGAGGGGGGTGTTGGACTAATTGCCAGCATCTCCCTTCGGATTCGAGACATGGACTAATCGCCTCCTATGGATCCGCTTATCTTTGGTGTTTGTATCAAGCGTTAACAAGTCGATCTTTTGGCGCAACGACAAACGTGTTCCAACAAATGATATCAAAATTGGGTCACAAGTTCAAATCCCCTCGAGTGATGTTGAAGGGGGGATTGTTGAACTAATTGCCAATGTCTCCCTTCGGATTCGGGACACGAACTAATCGCTTCCTATGAATCCGCTTATCTTTGGTGTTTATATCGCGCGTTAATAGGTGTCGATCTTTTGGCACAACGGCAAACATGTTCTAATAGGGGGGTGTATCAATATAACAACATTCTTTTACCTTTTAAAACTTATTTAATCACTTCAAGATTTAATCAAAATTAGCAACACAATTTATGTGGAAACCCTTGCAGGAGAAAACCACGGCAAAAATATTGTTTTTATTAACTTCTTTTCTACAAATTTTGTAGGCACCAACCTCAATATAGATATTTTTCTTCTCCAATCTGCTATAATGCTGATCATAAATCTGCCATAAAACTGATTACAATCTCGTAATAAAAACATTATAAATCTGCCATAAGATTTCTCACAATCTCCTCGTACAATTTGCACATGTTCCCCTTGAATTATGCTCTAATATTCCTCACAATTTCTTCATAAAATTTGAAAGTAAACTCCTTATATATTTGTATGATGTATACTTTACTTTGTTCTTCACATTAACTTGTTGGTGTATATCTGATATATATTTTATTCTTCACACACACACACTTCACAACAACTCACAAAGTGATTTTATATCTTCCCAAGAGGGACGATTCCCTTAGGGACATCTCCTTTCATTGATAAACTCAAAACAGGTCCCACCCCTTGTTAAATAAGAATAATTGTTGGCTTTACTAATCACTACTTTTCACTTTTGTCTTATACTTCTTTTGTCCTATACGTTTTTGTCTTCTGCTGTCTTTGTCTTTATCTTTGTAATTCCCAACACTGCATATAAACTTCTTTATTGCTACTTTAAAACTTTAACTTTAGACAAATGTTTTCAGATTGAATTGATATCAGTGTTCCACGGGGTTTCGAGGACGAGGGCGGGGTGACAGTAGGAGATGCGTTTCGGGGACACGGGGACGGGAGGTCTAAGTTTGGGGGCAGTGGGGGGACAGCGGTGGGGGGGCAAAAGGGCGTTGAAATACATATAGTACTTGAAAAAATAGTTATAAAAAGATGTATAAGTATAAGAATTATACATCTTGGAGACAACTAGGAGTCCCCAAGACGTCTTGAGGACACCCCAACATCCTCAAAGTCCTAGCGGCATATTGGAGACAGCGACACTAGTGGTGGGATGGTGGCATTGGTGGTGGGCTGGTGGGGGGACGTCCCCCCCAAGTCCCCAAGTCTTTGAGACATCCCCGTCTAGGAAACGTGGGGTTTTTTTGGGAGGGATGCGTCCCCATGGAACACTAATCGATACCTTCTCTTATTAATTATTTAACAAGAAAATCTTCTTTAACAAAGAAATATATTGTCTAACATAGAAGCGCTGCCATATTGAATATCAAATTTGCTACCATCTTAATAAATCGCTCCTTAGAAATATTAGTTGTTGCTCCTCATTCTTTAATCACTGCATATGTAAAACATTATTGTTTCTTCTTAATGACATTCGCTGCTCTTCCTTAGTTTGTTGTCTTTGATAGATGCAATATCAATGTTGCATAAATTCAACCATCCTTGGATATGTATTATACTTTGACTATGATTTCCTTCTTGCCCATACTTGAAATCAATGACAATTTGTCCAACAATATCCTTCTAGGAGCGAACTCTTCACTTTGTGGGCACCTTGTTATGCCTCCTTTAAGGAAGTTAAATCTTGCAAACACTCCTTGATGTAAGAGTGCCAAATGTCCTTCAATGCTTGAAGATCTCCCTACTCAAGCTCTTTGTGTTGTGCTAGCATTTTTATTTGCACCTTTCAATGCAACATAAGATGGAATAGATGTGCAATAGAATCACTCTTTGAAATAAAGGGGAGAAATCACTATAAAATAAAAACTAAACTAAAACTAGACAATATGTGCTTGCAAATTACAATCTTCATAGTACTTTTTGGGGTGGTTCATGGTCATGCTAAATAAAATGTAAATGCATCTCTTGGTTTTTCCTAGGGTAAAAGGCTAAAATGCTCTTTAAACACCTGTATTTTACCTGCAAACTCTTCGCCCTCCATATTAACCATTATGTCCTGCGAACTATGTAATAGTTAAGATATTTGAACTATGTAAAACTTAATGTCATGTTTGATGTGAAATATTCATTGTAATATTTTATATTATTTTTTTGGTATAATGAAATTTAGTACATCCTGGGTAAATAATATCTTTTAATAAAATAGAATGTCTCATTTTTATCATATATATTTTTAAATGAATAATAATTAAAACAAGTTAAACAATAGAAAAAGATAAATTTTAAATTAAAATAAAAGAAAGGTCAAAGTATAAGGACAAAAATTATTTTTAACAGTCATTTCAACATGTGAAGATAAATATGAGTGGGTATGCAAGTAAAATAATAGAAACTATTTTTTGAAATTATAATCTATTAAATTGTTGATAGGACACATTTAAATGACAATTATATTTATTTAAAAAATATATAATAAGAATAATTACGACAATATTTAATGGATGTATAAAAGAATGATAACAAGAAATATTTTTGAATTAGAAATCAGTTTTAAATATAT
>VDFB02291296.1:0-16036 GCA_007258455.2 Sequoia sempervirens | reverse complement strand
AAGGACTACACAACACTAGTAATACTTTATCTGCACGCTCTTCTTGAGGCCCAACCTCATTTTGGTAGGTGAAAGGGCGATAATTCCCTAAGTCAGTCTTGACGAATAACACCTCGTTAAGATTATTGTATTCTGTGATCATGTACTTCATACGGGGCTCACGGTCGATGTGGATCTGGTTTGGCAGGCCCTTCCACAATAGCCACATGTGAGAAAGGTCTGTGGTGGTGTATCCATTCAGCGCCTTGGTGAACTCCCTCCCTAAAATAATTCCATAAGTGTCGGGAATGTCTACCACTTGGATATCAATGACCTGTTGTATCCGTGGGTCTATAGCAATTTGCAAGGGGATGCGGTTTATTTCACCCATGATGTTGATCTCTGTTTTGTCCAGTTGGGTCACCTTTCTCTTTAAAGGCGTGGGAGTGATGCCAAGAGCCTTACACACGGCCAAGGGCATGACATTGGTGGATGTGCCTAAATCGAGCAGGCAGTTGTGCAGATTCTTCCCAAAGATTCTAATGGTAGTCAGGAAAGGGGGAGTTTCTGGTCTCTCTTGGAGGATGCCCACAGGTGTGTCCATTTGAGTTATTTGACCTTTGTTCCTATCACTGCCCGTATTGCTTAAATTGTTGGTCCTTAGAAAACTGCCTACTCGCCTGTTTGGACTCATTTTCAGTTTGTTTACTTGTTGGTTGATTCACAGGGACATCCCTCCTTTGTCCTGTATTGTCCTGTAGTTCAGGTTCCTTCCTGGGCTCCTCAAAGGTTACCCTCTTGGCTAGGGTCTCTTGTGTCACACTAGAGGACGGGGTCCCATTCAGAACTCGAAAGAAAACATGCCTCACAGTAGGAACCTTGAGTAACTCGAAGGTAGATAAACTAATTTTAACCTTCTTGAACTCTTCTGCCACATATTCACCCATTTGTTTGATTTTGAAGCTAAAAGCTTGGCCTATAACAGAACTAGGGGTTTGGACCTTTGTTTGACTAGACAGATTTTGAAGTTGGCCTTGAGGCTGATTTTGCTACTGATTTTGAGATTGATTCTTGTTAAGGTATTGGGTAGGTATATAAGGAAGCCTAGGGTTGTTACTAGAATTTGGATCAGGCGGGGTGGCAAAGTTATTTGGTGGGGTAGAGGTTGTGAAGGGTCCACCTGCTTGCCTATTTTTAAGGGAGTAAGGACTCGACCATTGATAGAACATGTGTACCTCATCTACAAATGATTCTTCTTCGTCTATAGGACTATTATCTACTAAATCAAAAAGCTGAGCTAAAGCTTGTTCATTACTTACCTCTTGCACTTTTTCATCATCAATAGGGGTAGGCTCAGCTTCGGGCTCATTGCGGTCACCTTGTGGAAATGGCGCCTGATTGACCACCAAACATGAGGAATCGTAGGGCTCTAATGGGACGATATCCCTGCAATTGGTGTTGTCAAATACATTTTGTACCTCCACCTGAAAGATTTCAGCAGCTGTCTGGAACTCGGGACAATCCAGCTTAGAATGTCTGCTAGTTTTGTGAAGTCGACACCATCCGGACAAAGCTGCCTCAGCGAGGTACACACTGCTGGATGTTTTGTCATTATTTGCCGGTTGGTCGAATGGTGTGGGGACACCACCACTGTTGGGCCTGGTGTTCCATGTATGGTTCTGCCTCTAAGAAGGTCTCCTTTCCGTATTCTGACTGGTGTTTTGCCCCCTTTCATAATTCTACCCAGAAGACATGCCTACCTCTCGATTATCTCTGTTGTCTCTATTGTCTCGACTATCCCTATTGAAATTGGCTTAGAAATTGTGCTAGGAGGCCTATAACTGGTTATTCTGATTCTTTAGATGCATCATCTCTGTGGACATTTTCTTGATCATTTCCATTAGTTCCTCTAGCTTGTCCTTCTCAGTCGCCCCCCCGGCGATGGTGTCAGATTTTGGAGAAAAGCGGGTGGGGCTGCCGGCTGATTTTGATAAGCTGGAGGAAAGTCTAGTCTCGATAGGTACAACGGCGCCTGGGGTTGTTGGGAATACGCCTGCTATTGCGGAGCCATCTGAGAATAGTTGTATAGCTGCTGGGGCTGCAAATAGGAAGTGGTGGGAGGCGCATAATTCAACGGCTATCCCAGATACAGCACCATAGGCAATTGAGGCACCTGGTTCATAAGAGGAGTTTGGTGAGCAAACACCTGATTAAGCCCCTGAATCTGCATTGGGTGGGCTATCGGCCCCAAAGAGGGCAGCGGGCTAGAAATATTTTGCCCTAAGTCTGCACTAGCGACAACAACTTCTACATAGGTGACCAGTAGGGTAGTGGGCAGCGGGCGCATCCTTTTCACCAAGGCCGACATGAGATTGTCCAGGGCTGCGTAATAGAAGGGGAGAGCTACCGCATCATTATGAATGTACGAATCCTGAAGCCTCATGTGAGCCCGATGGAAGCAGTCATTGAAGGAGCTAATAGGTTCGTTGACATCCCTTCTAATAGACATGAACTGTTGGTAAAGGTTTGCAGGGTTGACAGGGATCTTGTATTTCTACAGAAAGGCATTCTTCATCAGGTTCCACGAGGTGATGGATCCCCTCGGCAGATTGATGTACTAGTAGAAGGCCTCTTCTCCCAACGAATGTGGAAAGAGGCGACATGCAACGTCCTCGTGGTCCACTTGTATTTCAGTGATCATCGTTTCGAATATCTTGATATGCTCCTCAGCTATTCTTTACATGTCGCGCGGATGGAACTTCGAACAAAAACCCTCCAGATTCTTAGGCATATCATTGTAGACCGCAAAATGTATCAGCAAAGGGTTATGTGCAAGCCAAGCCATGGGGGAGGCAGAGGTGGCACTTGCTATTGGAGAACAAGGATTCGGGGTTGTATTAGCAATACAACCACAATGTGGGGCTGCCCTTGAGCTATGGCTGCCCTAACTGTGCTTTGGGCTGGAAGGGCTGGGAGAGGAGCAAATTCCTGGCTACTAGAAATATGATGTGCAAATGTTGTTTGGGATGGTTGGGTGGAAGATGAAGGCTAGCCAAATGAAGGTGGGGGTGAAATTGAGGCGAATGGAATGGAGGAAGAGGAAGAGGTGGAGTTGCTTCCTTGTGCTCGTTTTGCCCTCATGGGGGGCTACAATTCTTCGAATTCTCCCTTGTTTGGTGCTGATCATAGAACTCTCTGAAACCTTTCCAGGGAGAATGATCCGATTCAATCCAGCTTCACTTTATCCTTCAACTTAGTATCTTCACGAAGGCCCTCCTTCTAACGCCAGTTCTGTTGATGGCATTAGGAGGAGGAGGGCATAAAATGAATCACCTCCAAACTTCAACTTTATATTCCCAACGTGACAGCCCTCCTTCTAGCGCCAGTTTTGTTGATGTGTTTTTTATGCACTTCTCAACACAAGTAATGCGTAGGTGCACTACCTCTCTTGAAAGACAATCTTTCACAATCAAATTGCAGAACACTATCCCAAGGTCTCTCGGATGTCAGGTCATGACAGTGCTTAGATACCTCAGTAGTTTGATGTGATTTGCTAGAATCACAAGGCGGTCTTATAAAAAATACAAAGTGTAGGCACAAAGTATGAAGTTGGATCGTCGAAAAGGAGTTATTGGGATAAAGCTATTATGAGTTGGCTATAAGTTCAAACAGCAATCTTGAACTCTTTCTAGTTACTAGATTTGGCTTTACAAAGTGCAATGAACCTTAGTTTTGTTCAATTTCTAAAAAAGTGGAAAAAGAGCGAAAGAAAGGAAAAGTTCCTAAGTCTGAAGCTTGCTATGAATAATGACAACGGAGTTCTTGCAATGGACAATTCCTTAAAACAATATCCCACTTAACCAGGGATTTCACAGTATCATGGAAATTGTGCTATCTTCTAAGAGCTGCAGATATTTCATCTTTCATTCACCACATGCATGTATGAATCAAAGATCAAGATTTGGGGCAGCTTTACAATCAAGTCCAAGCTAACTTTGCACAGCTATCTACCTTCAGCAAACAGCAAAAAGTAGGGACTAAGGGATTATCAACAAAGCAGAAATTTTCACAATCAGCTAACAACATTCCTAAGATTTCTCCAAATAAAGTAAACAACTAACTAGACAGCCATAAGATCTAAGCTAAACATGTAATATTGGAGAATGAATCATGTCACATGGGAGAAACCAATAAAATACACCAAGTCAATGATATTTCTTATAAATTTCACCAGCATGTCTTTACTACAACTCAACTCTCACTTTTGTAAATGAAGGGAGTGCTCTATTTATAGTTTTCCAAAAATTAAATGAATGGCCAAGATTCATTACAATTGTGTGGCCAAGATTCATTACAAAATAGGGTTTCACCTACCCCCAAATAGATTTACAATTAAAAAATATTTTTTGTCTCTTCCCTATTTCGTCATCTAGTGGATGACACTATTGCTTTCTTGTCCTGTAGCCAATTGTTGTTTTCTTGGCTGTAGCTACTCTTTAGGGAGTTCTTCTTCCTTGGCTAGGCTATCCTCTTGCTCCTCGGAAGCTGCGTGCTCTATATACTTGAGGATGACCGCTTGGAGCTTGTCGATCTCGAGGATCTCGCATCTCAATGCCTAGTAGCTCTATTCCTTGGCGTTCTCTTCTAGCCGCTTCCAATCCTCGTCATACTTCGAGCCTTGGTCTTTGAAAAGATTTGATCGATCGAAGACATGGGCAGCAAAACTCAAGAATTTCATGGTGATTTCTCTGACTGTCCCGTCCTTCATCTTCTCCTCGAAGTATGGTTTAACCATTTCGGCATCCATTTGCACTGTGGGCATATCATAGCCCGTCATCAACTTAAGATACTCGGTGCATTCCGCCCGGATCTCCTTGATCCACTAAATGTCTGGATCCACTCTGCTCTGGATTTGCTCCAACCTCTCCTTCCGGTTGATGAGGTCTCTGCGCCATACGTCCACCAGCCAATGGTCCTCTTTCTTCAACTCTAGCTTCTCTTCCCATGTGTCCTCTGGCATCTGAAGGATGGCTTCAATTCTTGGGAAGGTGGAGTTGTATGTGGCGGAGAAATTAGTGCAAAGCCTCCTTGTGCTCTCCAAGGATTAGATTAAATCCAAGAACTTATTGGCCATCTACACAGCCCTGCTGATTCCCATGTTCCCAACGTACGTGACCCATCGGAACCAATCCTTAGTTGTTTTCTCTAAGTTCTTCCTCCTCTCCATCTTGTCAATCTGTTCCTTGGAGAGCAACTGTGGTGCTACTGTGGAGGTGGTGGGAAGGTCATCCACTAAGGACCATTGCTAGATATAATTTGTTAGGGCAGCAACCTGCGCCTTGAGCTCATCTTTGGTGACCTTGTCCTGTTTGATCAAGTGCACCACGGTGGCCACCAACTCTTCTAGTTGTTCAACCTTCTGCTCTCTAGTTGCTATTCCCAGATTAATGGTGGAGACATTGTAGCTCACCCCGGTCTGGCCAACTATAGGCATGGCAACTTGCGCTGCTCGGGAGCCAGAAGCGTCCATCGTTATCTTGGAATGGACCTTAGGCTTCTTCTCCTTTGAGTGGTGGAGGCAAGACTTACGCCCCTTTCCTTTTAGAGGGCTCTTCCTTCTCCTACGCAGCTTCCTCCTCCTCGCCGAGTCTTGAATGAATCTGAGGTGCACGACGGGTAACTTGGTGGACGTAATATCAGGGTGGAATCGTCTTTATTTCACTACCTCCTCTTCTTTCTTTTCTTCAGCAGCCTCAGCCCCGAGGTTCTTTACAGCATGGGTTTCAGCCTCCGATAAATCTTTTTGCAGCTGTTCCTCTAGCGGCTGCCCCTCTTCTCCAGGTGGTGCCCTCTCTGCCTCCTCCCCAACATCTTTGGGCTACTGAGCCAACTCCTCCTCAATGTCCTCATCAAATGCCTGAATAATCTCCTTGGCCCCCGAGCCACCCTCCTCATCTCCACTCTCGGAAGAGCCTGTCTCTTCTTCCTCGTAGGCCACCTTGTTGATGGTTTTGTGCTCGTACTCGGGGTGCTCGTAATAGTCATCGACCTCCTCAATAGGTTTCGAGGCCTCCTGTTCCAGCTCCTCCAACTCTTTGGAAATCTGCATTATGGCTTCCATGGCCGGCGGCTCTGTTGGCAGTTGCAAAGCCTGAGCTGTTGCGAGGGCTTGGGCGAGGGTCGCTTGGAGTGCAGGGTCCATTAGGATCTATGAGAGCTCAGTGGGAAGACTCTGTAGGTGTCGTGTGATAGCCTCGGGTATAGTGGAAAGGGGAACAGGCGATGCTATTGTTGTCAGAGGTAGGGAGGTAATGGGTGACATGGCAGTGTAATGCCAGGCAGTCTGGGTGTCAATCTGTCTTTCGTTGCTTGTTCTTTGGGGTCCATAGACTGTGTTGTTTCTATTCCCTTCCTTTTCTAGGACCTGGTGATGGGGGGAGACTTAGAAGTCTCACCAGCTGATGTGGTGGAGGCAACGTCCTCCGTGATGCTCGGCTCACTCTTGAGTGCCTCATAGGTGAGGACTACTTCTTGTTGTTTCAGTTGCACCACCTGCCCATCGACCCACTCCTTAGTGCGAGTTATGATCAGCTGGGTGATAGTATCTAGGTCATCTACCTCTTGCTCGTCCCGGTCTATGGAGGGGATTTCCAAGTTGGCAACCGCAGGGTACCTTGGGTGTACGATTGTAGACTCATCCTCCTCTACTTGATTCAGCACCAGGAATGGCTGCACCCTTCTCAAAAACTGCACAGTCATGCGCATGTGGTGCCTCGTGCAGACTTCTTTGTCATCTTTGCAATCTGCACAGAAGTCTTCAATATGGTATTTGTGGGCATACACCGGCCCTAGTGCCTTCTTGACATGGCCATGAGGGTCCATCCGTGGGCAGGCAGTGTACTAGTTGAAATTATATTCCTTAAGCTCTTTCTTGGAGTTGTCGGTGCATTGGGAAGTCTACAGTCGATACAAGCCCTGGCTGAGGGTCATGGGATAGGGGATCCCTGCTACGTGTTTGTTGCCGAAGACAACCTGGATGTGCTGGAGCTACCAGGAAAGCTCCAGGAGGATGATCCTGTCATTTGGGTACCTTGGCAACTTGTTCGGTCATTCCATGAAACCCTAGGCACGGATGTAGGTGAACTTGGGGAACTGGATATATAGGAAAGCGTATTCCTTTAGGGGTGCCCTGGCACTGTGGGAGATCCTCCTCTCGAAGTCCCCGGCGATCAATATGATAATATGGCCAATGAAGGCGTCATTGACCTGGTAATACTCCTTGAAGTTGCGGTATTGTAGTTGAGGGTACTTGTCAAACGGCTTGAGCCCTCACTTGTGTTCCTGATCCGGTGCCACATATAGCCCACTGTATTGTCTCTGACCTGCCAGGAAGTATACTAGGTAAGAGGTCATGTAGAACTTGGAGCTCTTCTTAACGTTTACAAACTGCTCGTGGAAGTATTTGTTGATGATGCCTCCCTAGTCGAATGAGGTTTTAGTGTTTACGTCCTCATTCCCTCGTAGGATCTGCTCAATGTAATAGGCCATCCATTCTTGAAAATAGGCAGCCGTTGGGAGGCCCATGACCCTGCTTAACATGGTCAGCAGGTCGTGATAGTCTTCATGGAAGTCGCTTCGGAAGAGTTCTTGGGGGACCTTCGCAACGCTGCCCCTTTTCTCCTTAAGCCAGTAAAGGTTGATTAACTTTTTGCACCCTAACGGATTGGCATCCCACGCCACCTGGCATTGTTCCAAAGTGGGGACCTCCATATGTGGGAATGTGGGAATGTGGAATGTTTTGGTAATTCCTTCTGGCAACATGTCGGTGAGGATGTTCCCCTCCTTGTCCATAATTGTTCTGGTGTCCATTTGGTAGGCTTCTTAGCAAGCCATTACTAGTTCAGGTGCCACTAGAGAGGGAGGGAAGCCGACAACCTTGGCGATTCCACTCTGCCGTATCAGTCTGGCATTCTTCATTGTAGGGTTGACCTTGACCCTCTGAGTGAACTCGTCTATGTCCACCTGATTGATGTTTGTATCTGAGATTTCCTTCCAATCTATTGAGATCTTTGACTGGAGCGGCTCACCCTGAAACTGGAACTTCATTTGATCTTTATCTTCTTTTCCCCGAGCAGCCCTTTTGGATTTCTTGCCCTTATCCTTTTCGGCGGAGGCCCCTGAAGTTCCTGTAGCCGATTCCATATATTCTGCAAGCAAGGGAAAAGTTAGCATGACAACACATCAAAAGCCTTTATGTTAGTACACATTTCAAAGATAACACCTAAATAATCATTCAAATATATCATAAATTTTATCCTTAGATGGTATCAATTTTTATTGTAGGGCATTTGGACAATCCAGGCCTGGAGGGTCAGACTTCCGTAGTAGGAATGCTGTCTGGAAGGGAGAATGCAACTGAAAGTTCCCGGAGACCCCCTTTGGCCAAATTTTAAAGTTTCGAAAGGCTCATGATGGAGGACAGCATAGTTTAGGACATGGGTCGAAGTCAGATTGCGGACATGGGTTCGTTTGGGTGGATCTAAGAGGCATCGGAGCTTACAGGCCGGGAAGCTGTCAGGGGATGGCTGCTGGCAACAGCGGATAGACAACAAAAATCTGGCGGTGAAAGTTCGAGGACCAGGACCCGAGGCATCAAAAGGCGGTCGTCGAGTGCATTGTTCAGGTTTGGCAGCCTTCGGCCAGGCGGGGCCTGGTGACCGGGAAGATGCAGCATGGCGGCCACCGTGAGGTTTTATTGAGTTTAAGTTGACGGCAGCAGCGGAGACTCCGGAGCCCGATGGCTAGAAAGACACAAGGAGAGCCCAGCTGGCGGATGATCCTACGTTGAGCTGAGCGGCGAAAGAATAGAATACACAGGGGGCCCGAATGGCGAGGGGCATCGTTAAGAACTGCCCTGCGATGGCGGTGGAACGCTACGAGTTCACAAGGCGGAACTCTCCCGAAGGCGGGCGGTGGGTCCCCGGCGGCAAAGGTGGTCCGGTGAGAGCAAGGAAAGCGAAGCACGGGCGGAGCCTACTTTGGGAGGAGCGGTAAACTCCATCGGCGGTGAATATTCCGCGAACCAGAGGAAGCCCGACAGCCGAGGCCCGAGGTTGTGAAGGCAGGGGTTCCAAAAGAACAAGGTGACGTCGGAGAGGCGCACGGGGCCCGAAGAGCGGGAAGCCAAGCAACGCCCGCCATTCGCAGAGTGTAGACCCCCGACAGAACTCTGGAGATAGAACTCTGGGGTTCAGAGGTTGAGTCGATCAGGGTCGGGTGTCTAAGTTTCAATTTCCTCATGGTAGAACCAAGATCGGGGTCCGGTGACGGAGAGGCAGAGTGGTCTGAGCACTTTGGCGTAGTGAGATGCGACTGGCATTCCGGGGATGGAATCCCGATGACCCGGACCCGATTAGGAGGACCATCGTCGGCATTCAATCATAATTCGAAATGGGACGTTGAAAGGGGGAATCGGGCCCGAGGGGGTCGGTTGCCCTGCGCGAAGAATGGTCGCGCCATGGGAAAACTCTGAATCGGCAGGCAGGGTAAATCCACAAGGTTTGTCATTTTTTTAACAAATGGTTTAGGGGTGCAATTTACCGTTCTTTCATCTTATGGTACCTTAACTCATTGTTCAATTACTTAAATTCCTCAAAATGACAAAAAACACGACAGGAGGGAAAATGGGCATAGCCTACCCTAAAAATGCTAAGCAAGGAGTCTCGAAATCTACTGAGAATTGTCGGAGTGAGCCTGATAGTGACAATCAAGATGCTATAGTTGAAAGCGGTGAGCTCCTAGTGCTGCTTTGTGTAATTCGCCAGAATCCGGATTATGAAAATGACTGGCGAGTTGGGCATTATATACCCCAAGCGTAATTAATACGCGCATTAATTACAGGTACGGCCGTGCCAAAAGCTAGTGAAATTTGAATTGAGTCAGCGCCGGTGGCAGAGACTCCGGGACATGGTGGCTGGAAAGATGCGGAGAGATGGCCGCCATTTGATTTCGCGAGCTTTTGAACGGCCATGGCGGAGAGAGCCTCGGGGCCTGGAAGGCGGACAGCAGGTGAAGGCTCGCTGCCAAAAGATTTGCATGTTGTTAAGCGGCGGTGGCGAGGGTCGGGCCGGGACTCAGATGGTGGGAAGCCGGCAAGGTTCGCCGTCGCAGACAGCGATCCCAGGACGGAAGTCAGGAGGCGGACTTCCGGGGACCGGGGCCCAAAGGACCAGGCGCCGCCCAGGAGATTTCGTTGGATTTTCAATTAGAAGACGGCAGGGTGGGCCCCGATGGGCGGAAAGATGCTTGGAGAATGCTGCAGAGGGCGGCGAAGGTGACAGGGAAGCCCGAAAAGGGAACTCCGTACGCCCGGGCCCGGAAGGGCGCAGGGCCGTTCCAGAGCTAAAATGCCGAAGAGACCCCCGAGGCCCCCGAAAGACAGCAAAAACCCAAAAGCAGAGGCATGGTCGATTTATGATGAAACCTTGGAGTAATATCGACCATGCGGAACATCAAAAAAAGAGGGGCACGCAAAATGAGGCAACCCCGAAAGGCCCGACAAAGCGAAAGAAAAGAGGGTCCCCGTTCCAAACGGGGCGTGTGTGCTAAGGGCACAACATTACCTTTTTAGAATGAATCATGCTTACATAATGTCATTTATCTATTTAAGAAGATGAAAATGCATTCTAGGCTTTCTTCAAATGAATTTGCGCATTTCCCAAATATTGAAAAAATATTGTCATTAACTTACTCTAAACATGATGATATAAGTAATTTACGAAAATAAATAAATAAATTTAATTTACACATACTAAATGATTAGCACAACTTAATTGGCTTTGATACAATGTTAGAAATAAGATCTTAGGATACTAATCATTACATAAATAATAAAATAAATAAAATTAGTATCATACAAGCATAGATATTAGACATTACACAATATATACATGGAGAAAATCCTTTTGGGTAAAAAAAACTCATAAAACATCATTTTATTAAAACACTTATAAAAATAGTCTATTAAAAATAAACTAAACTTGGGGATACTACTCCACATTTGTTCGATATGATCAATAATAACTTTTGTGCATAGTGATATAATTCATTATAAATATCCAAATTCATACACTGTCAAATGGGAGAGAACCTCCTTAAATATAAGAAAAAGGGTCGCAGAATATCATAAGAAGTATTAATCACATCTATTCAAAGCGACCATAAATAAATAGGATATGCTTAATAAAACATATAATATGTAAGATTTTAAATAATCTTATATTATAACAATATATAAATGTAAGATTTTAAATAATCTTATATTATAACAATATATAAATGTTATAAGAGTTAACTGCTAATAACATTATGTTCTAACAAAAGAATCTTTAAATTTAAAGTAGAAATTCATAAAATAATATTATCAATACAATAAATAGTTAACCACGTGTTTCATAGACGAGGACATGCATATACCATCCATTAATATCATTCTGATATAGCGACCATGAAGGAAAATTGAATCGTGAGAGAAAAGAAAAATGCTCCTAAAACAAAAAGAAGAAAACAAACAACTACACAAGATATAACAAAGACTAGTTATAGATCAACAAACAACTTCATGCCTTTGTTGGAAGATTGCTTGAACAATAGTTTTTCCTTTGGTTGCATTTTTTTTTACATGGTTTGTTAATAATCTTTGGCATTGTAGAATTATCTTAGACAATAGCCTTTTCCATCTTTTGTTTGTTTTTTCTTTTCTCGAACTCCGATTGAAACACCTAGAGGGTAGTTTAGCCGATAGGCTATATTATGTGGGAGCTTCCAGCCGGGAAGTTGTCTCACACCTGGAAAAATGGCCAGAAAATAGGACGGACGACAGGTAAAAGCAATGGTTTTTAACCCTATTGTTGTTGAACCTGCTACGGAGCTGTTTGATCACCGCCAAGATTTGTTGTGCAGCTGCTACGGACCTGCTTCATCACGGTCGATATTTGTTATAAATATGCTTCAGATGGGTAGGGTTTCGTAATAGTTTTTCTACAAGAATTTCAGAAATGAAGTTCCACAGGATGGAATAGGTGTGAAATTCTTGAGTTGGATCAAACCAGAGAATATGCTGCTGCTCTCTCCCAACCGCGCCTTTGGCATATATCTATTGGTCTGCAGGGCATACAGCTTTTCTCTTTTATTGCCGAGGAATTCAAAGTCCAGCTCGTCTCTGTTCATGTCATTGTCAGCTAATAGTGAGCTATAAAGAGAAGCAGTCAATGCAGAGCATGGGCCATAGTACATTCTTATACATTTTGCATAACAAAAATTGCATTTTTTTCAATCAATCTTGCTGAGATTTGGTGTAGAGCAGGACTGTTTAAGGAATTTATATTAAATTCAGGGCTGTTCAAGAAATGAGGGGTTTTACTGTTAAATTCAGGTCTATTTGAGTAACGAGAGGAGTCAAGTGTTAAATTGAGGTCTGTTCAAGGGATTTTAGTGGTAAGAGAGTCTTGTAATCAAGATGTCGGACAAGTTATACTACCAAATTGGTTATGCAGAAGATAGTGTCCTTTTGGAGTTTTGTTCTTGTTTTTTATCCTTGGGAAATTTCTTTTTTATAAGATGAGATTGCTAGATGACAATAGCTGCCAAAGTTGCATTCTTTATGCCTTGGTAAATTATGTTATATTAAATTCAGGACTGTTCAAGAAATGAGGGGTTTTACTGTTAAATTCAGGTCTGTTTGAGACTTTGAGTAACTGATGGTTTAGAACTAATTGCTACTAATTCTGCAAGATGCTTCTAATTAATTCTATCAAGAGATAAGAAGAAGCATGGGCTTAACAAATCTTCAATTTATTCAGTATAATGAGTTTCTCTAGATATAGAGCAGTTAGTACTCTAATTAATAAGTATATCCAATAATTATGTGCACAAGCTATAAAATGTAGCTGTAAAACTTCATAACTGTTTGAATATGAATTTAAATATTTCCCAGATGTTGTTGCTTAACAACGTTGCATTGCTAATCCCTGCAATTGCAAATACAAAAATAAATGAACAAGAAAATAAAAAATCACAAAATAGTCCTGGTAGGAAATCCTGAGCAGAATCTTAACAACAGACGAGAGATACTATTCAGCGTTACCTGAGCAATGACATGATTGTTATAGGTTTGAAAAGTTCCCAACTAATTATTCTTAATAGTCTTCAATGCAAGGAAAATTGTGATCATGCCATGGTTCATTAGGATAAAGATTCAACAAGAATCAATTCAGAGCTTTACTCAAAGGTAGTCACTATTGGAGGAAACAAAGCATTTGACATCCCAAGAAAGAAATTGATAATCAAATTCAAGTAGCTTAGAGATAGAGCAACCCATGGGCAACATCTTTAAGGTTTAATTATTTTGATTATTTATTTTGAGTTTGTGAGATTCATATCTCAAAAGCTAACCCATGATTGTTTAGGATAAAGAGGAATTCTCTAGTGGGAAGAATGCACATGTTGTGGAAAGCAAGGCAAGCACAACAATGTGGGAATTACCAGTAATTGCAACAGGAATCACCCCAGCCTTGTTCACCATTAAAGCCCAATATTCTCACATGTCCATACCCAGCAAGAGGGATTTCCCTACTGAACTTAGTGTATTATTGGGTGCTCCTTAGATGGGATATTAGCTGATCCACATTTTCTAAAGTCGCAAGTTCAAAATAACTATAAACTATGGTATTTGGTTTGAAAGAGAAAAAAAACATAAATTAATCTTGTAATTTCTTTGAAAAAGGGTCTCCAAATTAAAAACAATATACAGTGGTATCCAAATACATGTTATTATATCTAACAGTGAAAATAAAAAATCCTTAAACACGGATGTTGCCCTTTGGTAGCTAAATCTTCTTCGGTGTTATTTAGATATATTATTGACTGCATTGCTTCAGCTGCTCAACGAAAATAGTTAGAATCTTCAAGTTGAAGTAGTAGCCAGTATTATGCTAATGGGTCCCTGCATTATGAATCTTCCTCTGCTTCCTCCTGGATTATGAGAGCTAAGATTGATGTTTGCCTGGAGTTGTGCTGGAGTGAGTGGTTTTGGGGTCTGTAGCAGGCTGTACTAATCAGTGAAGAGTGCAGTACTCTTCTAGCATTAGCATCAAGGGAAGCATCGTGCCTCCCTTGAGAACCCAAGTTTGAAATGAATGTTTCAATTGTTTTTTTCAAATGATATGTGCAAAGACAGCCTAATAACACTCAGCTAATTATAAAAGACTATCGGCGTATTCCTTGCAGCCGGGGGGCTGCAAGTGCTAGTTGTAGTATTTTTTAGAGTCTTTGTAATACTCAAAAATTTACTTCATATTTCAAAGGTTGTTGTCCTATATCCCATTAGGAAAATTCACTTCTTTCTCCAAGCCTCTCCATTTATCCAAGTTCTTAGCCTCACTCTTAATATACTCAACCACCTTTTGCAATTGTTCCCATTTTTCAAAATTTTCTGCCACTCTTAACATAGTCCCAAACATTTTCCTTAATCTCCTCATCTTTCTATTCTAGAGATTTAGCCAGAGAGGATTCCAATTTAAAAATCGTTATCTTGGAAACATGGCATTGGGCAAGTTGCCATTTTAAGATATCATTCCTTGCATAGGTTATTCACCTTCTCTCCTAGAATCTCTGAGTAGAAGTGGGTCTCTAAGGGTTTTGGCTTAAGGGAATCTCTAAGATGGTAGGATTAAAGACTTTGTAGCGCTAAGAATATCAATGGGAGGAAAAATCAATAAGGGTCCCTTCCTCCATGGGGGAGTCCAGGAGGGAGGAGGGTTGTAATTCACATACATTTTCCTTAATCTCCTCATCTTGCTATTCTAGAGATTTAAACAGAAAGGATTCCAATTTATAAATCGTTATCTTGGAAACATGGCATTGGGCAAGTTGCCATTTTAAGATATCATTCCTTGCACAGGTTATTCACCTTCTCTCCTAGAATCTCTCAATAGAAGTGGCCCTCTAAGGGTTTTGGCTTAAGGGAATCTCTAAGATGGTAAGATTAAAGACTTTGGAGCGCTAAGAATATCAATGGGAGGAAAAATCAATAAGGGTCCCTTCCTCCATGGGGGAGTCCATAGGGGGAGAGTTGTAGGAGGGAGGAGGGTTGTAATTCACATAGGGGGCCCTATTGCCTGAATCATTTCTGTGAGAGCTAGGCAGAGAAGCTTTTTCCTCAAATGAGCAGATGTAGATAACAATCTGATGTTTTTAAAATTTGACTTTTTGGGCCTAGTATCAGATATGGGGGGTCTACCAAGAGAGAATTGGTGGGGCTTAGCAAGGGAGACCCTTGCAGCTTAGTGGTGGAGTTGGACATGCTATATTTTTTCTTTCTAGGGGCTAGTCCCTCCTCCATCCTAACTAAAGATGTAAAGATGGGTTATAAACCCTCAGTCAAGGAGTAGGGATCAGAGTGAGGGCCAGAATATAGTGGTAGAAGAATTAAATGAGTCCTTGATGTAGGGAAATGGCCTTTCCATTTAGTAGGACCTTTTGAACAAAATCAACAAGAGACAAATGCAACCAAAAAGACAAAGGTTATTGTTATATTGTGTCTAAAATGGTTTAGCATAGGCAGTAGGCAAGAATAGAAACTCATGCATTGGATTTCGAGAGTAACGTACATCATTAGTGTTACAAGGTGTGACCCTTGGTCTTCCTTGCAGCACTAACGCTTGGGTTTGTGACATGATCTAACTACCTCATGTGGTTCTTAACCGAAGCTTGTATCGAGCATTAACAGGTTGATCTTTTGGTGCAATGGCAAGTCCAACAATTAGTATCAGAGCTGGTCATAGGGTCAAACCTCGTGCTTGTGTTGGGGGGGCATTGTTACAAGGTGTGACCCTTGGTCTTCCTTGTAGCACTAATGCTTGGGTTTGTGACATGGTCTAATTGTCTCCTGTGGTTCTTAACCAAAGTTTGTATCGGGCATTGACAGGTCAATCTTTTGGATTTTGAGAGTAATGTACATCATTAGTGTTGCAAGGTGTGACCCTTGGTCTTCCTTGTA
>VDFB02291295.1:0-18928 GCA_007258455.2 Sequoia sempervirens | reverse complement strand
TGTAGATAACAATCTGATGTTTTTAAAATTTGACTTTTTGGGCCTAGTATCAGATATGGGGGGTCTACCAAGAGAGAATTGGTGGGGCTTAGCAAGGGAGACCCTTGCAGCTTAGTGGTGGAGTTGGACATGCTATATTTTTTCTTTCTAGGGGCTAGTCCCTCCTCCATCCTAACTAAAGATGTAAAGATGGGTTATAAACCCTCAGTCAAGGAGTAGGGATCAGAGTGAGGGCCAGAATATAGTGGTAGAAGAATTAAATGAGTCCTTGATGTAGGGAAATGGCCTTTCCATTTAGGAGGACCTTTTGAACAAAATCAACAAGAGACAAATGCAACCAAAAAGACAAAGGTTATTGTTATATTGTGTCTAAAATGGTTTAGCATAGGCAGTAGGCAAGAATAGAAACTCATGCATTGGATTTCGAGAGTAACGTACATCATTAGTGTTACAAGGTGTGACCCTTGGTCTTCCTTGCAGCACTAACGCTTGGGTTTGTGACATGATCTAACTACCTCATGTGGTTCTTAACCGAAGCTTGTATCGAGCATTAACAGGTTGATCTTTTGGTGCAATGGCAAGTCCAACAATTAGTATCAGAGCTGGTCATAGGGTCAAACCTCGTGCTTGTGTTGGGGGGGCATTTTTACAAGGTGTGACCCTTGGTCTTCCTTGTAGCACTAATGCTTGGGTTTGTGACATGGTCTAATTGTCTCCTGTGGTTCTTAACCAAAGTTTGTATCGGGCATTGACAGGTCAATCTTTTGGATTTTGAGAGTAATGTACATCATTAGTGTTGCAAGGTGTGACCCTTGGTCTTCCTTGTAGCACTAACGCTTGGGTTTGTGACATGGTCTAATCGGCTCCTGTGGTTCTTAACCAAAGCTTTTATTAGGCATTCACAGGTCGATCTTTTGGATTTCGAGAGTAACGTACATCATTAGTGTTGCAAGGTGTGACCCTTTGGTCTTCCTTGCAGCACTAACGTTTGGGTTTGTGACATGGTCTAACCACCTCCTGTGATTCTTAACCGAAGCTTGTATCGGGCATTGACAGGTCGATCTTTTGGTGTAACGACAAGTCCAACAATTGGTATCAGAGCTGGTCATAGGTTCAAACCCTGTGCTTGTGCTGGGGGGATTGTTGCAAGGTGTGACCCTTGGTCTTCCTTGTAGCACCAACGCTTGGGTTTGTGACATGGTCTAACCGCCTCCTATGGTTCTTAACCAAAACTTGTATCGGACATTGACAGGTCGATCTTTTGGTGCAATAGCAAGTCCAACAATTAGGAATTCTGCAACCCTCTTCTAGATGTTAGATAGATCATCTCTATTGAAACCATTCTATAGTCTTCTAAAATTTTCTCCAATTTTAAAGGAATCTATTCATGACCTCTTGGTAGTTTACTTTCACCTCCTTTGGAATGTGCAGCCCATCCAGGAAGCTCAGTTGCTAAAGAAATAATTTACATGGAGACATGGAAAGGAATGCCTCTCACATATATAGTTCCATAATTCCATGAGTTGGAAAATCTAGAGAGATGAGAATGTCATACCCATTAATCGCTTCTATGTATTGAGAGAGGTTTTCTCTGTCAAGAACAGCGTAGACCTCTTTATCATTTTTTATACTTTCACAATCTTTTGGCTCAATTTGTAAGAGATCCCCTCCCATGATGGTTAGGTAGGAAATACTTGTAGTATGAAGGCAGATAAGGGCGAAATATAAACTTAACCAGTAGTCAGTCTTCTTGTTCACAAGAAAAATCCAGAGAGTCATCTTCTTACTACAAATTATCTCGAAGGAAGATGTAATATGCTAACCTAATTTTCCATTATAAGCCATTTTGTGAGGAGTAAATGCCATCGTGTCCATGAAACTTCCAAGTACCTCATCTGGAAATGGCAGGATTATTAGTTCGTGCCTCATTTTTTACTTAATTTTTAATATGGTCCGGTAGGGAGGAAATATCATTCCAAATCATTAGAGTATCAACTTTGTGGCCTAAGTTGGCAAGGATATTAGCCAACTCATTCCTCTCTCTAAACACATGTCAGATTTTACATTTCCTAAAGTTGTTGATGGTGGATGTAGCATCTGCAATGATGTCTTTGTAATTCCAACTAGGTTTAGTCTTGGACTTGAGCATTCCAATGATATTTTTAGAATCCCCCTCAATGATAATCTTTCTGATTCCTTTAGTGATAACCAAGAGAATATCATGATATGTTGTCCCACCCTCTTCAGAATTTGAAGACTAGACTCCCAAAAGTTAGGTGCAAAGATTTAAAAATTAAAATCAGAATAATAGATTTAAGATTGTCATTAATGTTTAAGTTCGGTATCCGTTTTCAATAAGTTAGAACCCATAGAATGTTCAATGAAATCATATATACTAAGTTTCATGCATCTTAAAACGTAAGATGTTTGATTCTTTGGGATATGATGTAAGAAGCGGCACCAAATATGGTAACTTCAAAATTCATGACATTGTGAAACATCAATAGCATATATCCATATTATGAGTAGTCCAGCAACGTTAAGATGTGGATTATTAGATTGATAAATTTGGAGATGGAGAATATATTACATGAAATATCAACATATGTAGAAAGCATTACAACCTTTTAGCCTGAAATGTCTATTTCTGTTAATGGAGTTTTCTACAAAGCCAATTAAGTTTTCCTTATTATACAAGGCCTAAGCCTGAATTACCAAAGTGGAAAATGCTGTATTTTCCTCTAGAGTACAATAGAGATACACCAGTTGGCTTACCAATTGATCATATCACTTGAACTGGCACAAATATAAAAGTATTGTCATAAAGATAACACATAACTCGACATTTTAAATATTAATTTGGGATGATCCCAAAATAAGCTCAAAGCTGAATAAATTAATAACATGTTCATGAGTGTGCTGAAAGAGGAATATGGAAAATATGAACTTGCTGAACTTGCTGAACTTGCTGAACAGAGTACCTTCCTAAAAGCTTTTAGCAAAACACATTCTGGCAAGCCTTGAATGCACTGCAACACAGATATTATCTTTAAGATCTTAAAAAATATATAAAAAACAACATATCTTAGAAAAAATTCACAGATTATTACTTAATGATAAACATTGATAAACTTTGTAACTGTGGAGAAATTACTGAATCAAAGAAGGTAATGACAACTGTTATATCTAAACATGAATTTCACATATCAGTTTTGTATGCTCAAACCGAAGGATTAAATGCAAGCCAAGTACTCTCTTGAATTCTGAAAGAGTGGAAAAAACTCTTAACCTAATCACACTTGAAAAAATCCATCAAAAAATAGCAATGTTATATTGAAAGATTAGTATGTTCGATGTAAAATATGCAAGCATGCATTATAATTTTGTTTCTCCAAATGATCACAACTTAGATCCATACTATAAAATAGTGTGAGGAATACGTAAGGAATAACAGAATTCATCTACAATGAAATTAAAAATTTGTTATGGGTTGTATGTTAGGTGTCTATTGTGTTCATTTTTTTTTGGTAGTGGTGTTGAATGTTTGTTATTATTTTGTAGTGTTTGTGTTATATGTTTTTTAATGATATTTTTTTATGCTTTTTCTTAGATAAATATTTTTGGATGTAGTTATAAATTAGAAGAGGGTTGTGAAAGGATCTAAAAAAATTTGTACATCAAGATAAAACATAAAAAATATGAGACAAAAACTTATGAAGAAATAAGTCATAATGCAAAAGACCTTATCAGAAATAAAAAATGAAACAACAAAATGACATCAAATGAATAGAAAGAGCTGGCCAAATTCTATTAGATTCACCCGATTATTAATCTCCTATCTAATACATAGATTATTTGACTCACGAAAAATTAATTCTGAAACCAAAATATCAAAAATAACCTAGCTGCAACTTCACCAATAAAACTCATAGAAATAGAGAAGAAAACATTCACAATAATAAACACAATATTTTTCGACAAATTGTCCGTGGAAAAACCCCGAAGGGAAAACCACTACTATAGATGAGGAATTATATTAAACTTCAGCAAATTAAGGAATACATAAATTGCTTGCCTCTTACTGGTAGAGCTCCGGCAATATTCTTCTCCGAAAATTCTTCCCTCAATTTCTCCTGCTGAAACTCCTCAGTTGATATCCCCAACACTATCACTGCGCCCTTGCTAACACTACAAGACTATTTGCTCTCGCGCGATTTTACTACTTTACTAACTTGCAAGAGTCTTTCTCAAGTATCTCTACTTGCTATCACTGCAAGTCTACTTGTTGTTGTGTTCTCCAATTGCCCATTGATCCCCTTTTATACTTTTCTCATTGGAAAACCAATGGCCATGATTTAATCTCAATCAATGGCTAAGATTAAATAGACTCTAACAACCCTAACTAACTGGATTCTAGAAGTCTCTAGGGGAATCAATTTATTTAATTACATAATTATCTAGACAACTCAGCCCTTTCTGGAGGTTTCTAGAAAATAATTAAATAATTAAATGACACTTCTAGACAATGGAGACACCTGTCCAAGCTACATAAATTAACACTCCCTCTTAGCGAGGAAGGTGTTCTGCATGACACCCAACTTATCTCTGAAGAAGATGAATTTCACCTTCCCCAATGCCTTAGTCAAAATATCTGCTACCTGCTGATCTGTAGGTATATACTGTAGCTGAACAATCCCGCGCTGTACACAATCTCTGATGAAATGATATCTGATGTCTATATGCTTAGACCTATCATGAAACACCGGATTCTCAGACAACCTAATGCAACTCTGATTGTTGTAGTGTATCACGGTAGTCTCAACCCTCTAACCAAACAATGCTACCAGCAACTTCTGAATCCATATTGCCTCACACGTCGCCATGCTAGCTGCTATGTATTATGCCTCTGCAGAACTCAAAGCCACAGACTTCTGCTTCCTGCTATACCAAGAGACAACTCCTGATCCCAAGCTAAAGCAACACCCTAAAGTGCTTTTCCTGTCTGTTGTACTGCCTGCCCAATCTGCGTCAGTATAGCCTATCAACCTGATACCATCACCTCGAGTATATTTGATTCCATACTCGATTGTACCACGCAAATACCGCAACACATGCTTTGCCGCTGTCCAATGCACTCTCTTCGGCTCCACCATGAACTGACTAAGAGAGTTTACTGCAAAGGATATATCTGGCCTGGTGTTGACCAAATACATGAGAGACCCAATCAACTATCTGTATAAGGTGGGGTCTACATCCTTCTCTCTGGATGAGTCTACCTTCTTCCAATTCATGATCATAGGAGTAGACATGGCTCTGCAATCCTCCATCTCGAACCTCCTCAAGATTTCGATGCAGTATTTCCCTTGTCCAAGGAAAATCTCTCCATCTGTCTGCCATACCTCCATGCCTAGAAAGTAGTGCATAAGCCCCAAATCCTTCATCTCGAACTCTGCTGCAAGGTCCCTCTTTCTTTCCTCTATGAGCCCTAGTGAACCTGTTAAAAACAAGTCGTCCACATAAAGAACAAGAATGAGAACCTCACCCCCAACCACCAAGTAGTAGAGGTTAGCATCCGCTTCACTCTTCACGAAGCCCATTCCCTGCAAGTATTTATCAATGCGCTCATACCACGCCCTGGAAGCCTGCTTGAGTCCGTACAAAGCTCTCTTCAATCTGCACACGTGGGTTGTACTGCTGTGTGCCACAAAGCCCTCTGGTTGTTCTATGTATATCTCCTCTTTCAATTCACCATTAAGAAACGCCGTCTTGACATCCATCTAATGGATCTACCATCCCATCTGTGCTGCAAGTGAGATCACGACTCGTATAGAAGTATACCTAGCCACCGGAGCAAATGTCTCCTCATAGTCAATTCCCTCCTTCCGAGAGAACCCCTTGGCCACAAACCTTTGCCTTGTATTTCAATGCTACCATCTCATCAGTATTTTGATCTTATAGATCCAAGATGATCCAACCACGCCTCTATCCGTCGGTCTAGTAACAACCTCCCCACACATCGCTTCGGCATCTGCTGAGGTATACTCCCAACCATTGCATTCTCGGCCACCAGTGCTCCTCGACATGGAAGGTTCACTATCTACCAACTGACTAACTAATGCTATATAGTCATCATACCTGGCTGGTTGTCTCCGCTGTCTACTACTCATCCTAGGAGCTCCCACAAACTCCTGAGTATTACTTTGTGACTGCTGGTTCTTGCTACCAACTATAGAGGATGAAGTATCAACCTCCATATCACCCTGATGCATCTCTTGGATCTGCTGCATCTGCTGCTCCATACTCTGTGAATTCTCAGCACCTGAGCTTGTGCATGTACTAGTAACTGTACTCGAGCTTCGTTGTCCTTTCTCTGGTTGAACGATCCTTGGAGCTTCCACTAACTGCTCACTCTGATCATCTGCTGGCAAATCTCTGGACCTCCTGAATGCCTTGTCCTCCATGAACTTGACATCATGCCTAACTATAGTCCTCCTGGTCCCTGAAATAAATATCCGATATGCCTTTAAGATTTCTTTGTACCCCACAAGGTACCCTCTTTCTGCAGTCTGATCTAATTTGGAACGTGTTGCACCTGGAATGCGACAATACACCAAACTCCCAAATATCCTAAAGTGGCTGATATCTAGCTTTTTCCTTGAGAATGCCTCCTCTGGTGTCATCTTGCCCAATACCTTATGTGGAACCCTGTTTTGTATGTACAATGTTGTACTGCATGCCTCTGCCCCATATAACGTGGCATATCCAGTCATACAACATATTCTTGCCGCCTCGATATAGATCGATTCTTTCCTCTCAAAGAACCCCATTCTCACAGGTTGTAAGGGAATAGTCCACTCTCTGATTCCTCTTCCCTCTGGCATGCAACCCTAACTTTCCCTTTGTACTCTCCCATTGTCTCAATCAAGAACCTTTATCTTCTTGCCTTTCGAATTCTCTACAAGAGCTTTGAACTCTTGGAAACGACTGAAGACCTCATCCTTAGTCTTCAAGAAGTATATCTAGGTCTTCCTAGAGAAATCATCAATAAAAGTAACAAAGTACTCATATCCTCTAAGAGACTTCATCGAAATTGGTCCACATATATCTAAATGTACTAGATCAAGAACACCCTTGGATCTAGTGTCACTCCTTGGAAAAGTTGCTTTCACAAACTTCCCCAACACACATCCCTTACATACATCATCATGCTCTGTGCTCACCTCTGGAACACCTGTCACTGCCTCACGAAGCATTTTAAGTGCTCCATGATGTATATGGCCCATCCTCCTATGCCATAGCTCTCCCTGATCTCTAGAATTACTGCTACTCATCAGTGCTTTATGAGTATCAAACTCCAACCTGTAAAGTCGGCCGCTCCTAACTCCAATAGCTGTGGGTGATTTCCAATCCTTGTGCTTGATTAACACACTTGCCCCTCTAAAGAGTACATTGTAACCTTTATCCTGAAGGACAGATACGGAAATCAAATTCATACCCAAGCCTGGCACATGCAACACATCATGAATGGGAATCCGCTTACCATTCTCCCTCTGAAATAGAACAGTCCCTTTCCCAACTGGATTGAGCTTGGACATGTTCCCCATAGAAATCTGCATTCTGATGTCCTCCTCCTTATAGCTGGAGAAGTACTCTCTAACTCCTGTCATATGAAATGATGCCCCACTATCTATATACCAAACACCTTGTGAGGTTGAGCTAGCCATACAAGCTATGAGAGCGAACTCATCCTCCATTCTACTAGAGAGCTCATCTGCACTTGCTGAAGCTGCTGTCTGCTTCTTGCCTTTCTTCCTTTGCGGGCAATCGCTGACATAGTGGCCAAACTCGTGACAGCCATAGCACTTGACTTTAGATAAGTCCTTCTTCTTCTCACCTTGTGGATTTGATCCTTTACTAGACCCCTTCTTTGCTTTCCCTTTTCCTGCAAGGGCAACGTTCTCCTGTTCCACCTCACTTTGCTGACTCTTGCTACTGGTCCTACTGACAAGACTTAGTCTAAGCTCCTCCTGAGTGAAGTCACTCCAAAGTCGATCCCAACTCGGCAAGGTGTCTCATCCATTAATAACTTGAACAAAGACATCCCACTGCTTAGTAAACCCATTTAGGGCTATCTGCACTAGCTCGCCATCACCTAGATTATCTCCAACAGTAGCCAACTCATCCTTGACAAGTCTGAGTCTGGTGAGGTAACTTGTCACGTCCTCTCCCTTGTTCATCCGAGTAGTCCTCAACTTTTCTCTGAGAATCAGCTTCCGGTTAGTGGTAGCATTCTGGTACAGATTCAGAATGGCATCCCACATCTTCTTCACTGTATCTAACTCTGCGACATGTGGAACAATATGATCCTTGACACCATCAAGAATCAGCCTCCTTCCCTTGGCATCTTCCTTCGTATATGCTAAGAGCTATGCTGGATCTGTAGGTACAGGTACAACACTGGTCACATATTCCTTGATCCCGCTCTTCCAAAGAACAAAGAAATTCGCCTTCAGACACCAAAATTTGAGGCTCCATCCAATCTGCTCCTGATCTTCTTAAACCTCGCCGAGGCTATCTCAAAAGATAAAAGAAAACAAATACACACACTCAAGAGGATCATTCCTTCCTCGGTTGAGCCTTATCCCCTCTTAGATCAGCTCGATACCATGTGAAAATTATATTGCGCCATGACATTAATCTCCTATCTAATACATAGATTATTTGACTCTGAAAATTAATTCTCAGCAAATATCAAAAAATAACACAACTGCAACTTCACCAATAAAAAACTCACAAAATAGAGAAGAAAACATTCACAATAATGAACACAATATTTTTGGACAAATTGTCCGTGGAAAAACCCCGAAGGGAAAACCACTACTGCAGATGAGGAATTATATTAAACTTCAGCAAAATTAAGGAATACAAAAACTGCTTGCCTCTTACTGGCAGAGCTCCGGCAATATCCTTCTCCGGAAATTCTTCCCTCAATTTCTCCTGCTGAAATTCCATAGCTGCTATCCCCAACGCTATCACTGCGCCCTTGCTAACACTGCAAGACTATTTGCTCTCACTGCAAATTCTACTTGCTATCACTGCAAGTCTTTGTCAAGCATTCACTATACCGCAAGTCTACATTTGTTGTTGTTCTCCAATTGCCCATTGATCCCCTTTTATACTTTTCTCATTGGAAAACTAATGGCCATGATTTAATCTCAATCAATGGCTAAGATTAAATAGACTCTAAAAACCCTAACTAACTGGATTCTAGAAGTCTCTAGGAGGAATCAATTTATTTAATTACATAATTATCTAGACAACTCAATTCTCGAGGTTTCTAGAAAATAAAATAATTAAATGACACTCTCGACAATGGAGACACCTCCAAGCTACATAAATTAACAAGAACCATTAAAATCATGGAGGTTTGAATCGAGAGCTCTTTAAGAGACTTTTAATTGGAACCAAATCCTGATCTGTATGAAGAACAACCCTACCTTTTTTAAAAGAAGATCCAAGCTCAACCAAAAGGACAATTCGTAGGCTCTACATGCAAATCTAGTTTCTTGTTGTCACTAATTAGAGACTCCTACATATCCTATGGAATCCACAACCTCAATGTCCAACTCCTTAGAATCAACTTCACTCCGCAAAACAAATTACCCTTTTATCTCTAAATCTTCTTCATCATTGTGAACCTCTTTGTTGAACATTCTTAGCATTGATTAAATTTTATTGAACTGTTTTTTCAAATGACCTACCTTAATTTTTATATATAATTGCAAAAGTGATGACCTGTCATTGTTGCTGTAATTTGTGAAAATGGAGAACATACTTTACAGTGGAATGTATAAAAATATAAAAAATTCCCAATTAAAATTTTCAATAATTTAAAAAATTATTTTTAAGAAAGTGAATTCTTGGTCCTGACTCTTAACTTAAAGCTTCATAATGTTTTCTATAATTTTTATGTCACTTTTTCTTCAATTTAAAGTACTAAGTGACTCTGAGATCTCAATAAATAAAAGTAAAACAGAAAACTCAGCGGACTGATCTCTATCATTTTCATGCTGATATTATAAATTGGTTTGAAATCTTCTGTTTTATTAGCATCTGACTCTTTTTAAGATATTCTATTGTACAACTAAACCATTTAGAAAAAAATTATACAGCCACCTTATAATGCGTTTTAGATTGTGAGTAAACAAATTGTAATTCTTTGATATTTTTAATGAATCGAGTATCATTTATATTGCCATGTTAAATCTTAAAAAATTTTTTGATGGTGTTATAGTTGATGACTGTTTTAATTATATTATTATAACGTCTGTTAAAATTTATAATGTTTGAAGTTTAATTCACTAAAAAAAAAATTTAAACTATTGAATATGTCAATAAAATTAGATCTTATAAATGAAAGTTAATAAGATAAACACACTTTTACCTTATAACTTAAAAAGATTATGGCAATGAAACTATCATGATACTTTTATTTAAAAATCTATAATCTTCTAAATAATTAAGATTTATGCATTTACAATCAATGTTTCTACTAACTTATCCATAGTTAAAACATCAAAACAAACAAAAAAGTATTGTTATTTTAAAACAAAAATATCCATGATTTACATATTAATAAAAAGTGAAAATAAATAAATAATTCAAATCAATACATTTATAATCAATGATTTTGACTTGATGTTTATTAAAACATAAAAATAAAAGAAATATATTATTTGCTTAATACAATAGCATCCACACTAACCTCATATTAATTCTTAACGAGAGGTGCAAAGGTAGACTTTAACAAGGAGAAATCCCCCGTACAAACAATATTTTTCCAATACCAACCATACCATAACATTGGAAAACATTAATTTTTCAATGTGACTATTTCTATTCTTACTCTTCATTTCCCCACTGTCACCCTTAACAAACACTCCAATTCAGCAACGCTATTCTTCCCATACAACTTCGTGCAGCTATATGAAAACTAAAAATAAAAAAACATATTGTTTGTTTAACACAAAAACATCCGCACTAACCTCAAATTAATTCTTAACCAGAAGTGCAAAGGTAGAATTTAAGGAGGAAAACTCTTTCTTGCAAGCTTTATTTTCCAATACCAACTATACCGTAACATTGAAAAACATTCATTTTTCAATATGACTATTTCTACTCTCTTAGCATTAATTTTCCCAATATCACCTTTAACAAACACTCCAATAACACTATTCGCAATTATCATATCTTGGCTGAAAAGAAATGCAATTTATAGAGTCTGCTGGTGTTGGAAGTCATACTTTTTGAATGCTCATGAAGTCATGCGTTTTTAATGCATTTTACTTCAATTGTAAGTTGTAGGTCATGTTTTTCTTAGGCTACGTTTTGTATTCTTCCCCAAGCTTTATAATTTATAATAATAGGTTTGAGTGTAACACTATGTGAACAATTGTTAATGCATTTAACTCTAATTTTCACTATTTATTATAAGTATTCAATCCTCTCGTTCCTTCCAATTAGTGCTTTGGGATTTGATAGAGTAGTTATTGGTTACGAGGGATCGATTAACTATTTGAGTTATATAAAAATTGCACTCTCTTCATTAGAAATAGGCAACTTCTTTCTTTATAGATTTAAAGTGGTTTAAATATTATATTGATAAATAATATATTAAAAATAATAATTATAGTAATTAGTAAAAGTATTATTAAATATTTTTATGATGAAAAATGTTATATTTTTATATTTATATTTTAAATAAATATAATATATGTGTAGACATCTAAAATATGATATTATCAAATGAGTTCATCAGGGATCAAGTCTTGATGAGTGTAAAGGCTCTGACAATTGTGCCCCTCGCGAATTTGGCGAAATGGATACCCTTCAGTCCTTGGCTCTTAGCCGAAGAGGTTCAACCCAAGGTTGTACTCTTGTATCGGGTAGCTACAATTAATTTGTAGATGACCTCCATAAAAATATATAAACAAATAAATAAAATTAAAAAATAATATTATCAATCATACTTAATTTTATCTTATTCTTAGTCTATTAATTAAATAAATATTTATTATTTATTTAATTATTCTCATCCTGAGTTGGCCTAATGGTGGAGAACTTGTACTCTTGAAAGAGAGGTCACAAGTTCAAATCCTGCAGGGGTAAGGAAAATAGATCGCATGGTATCGTGGACTATAAAAGGACCTTTCCTTTCTCATCTTTATTTTAATTACTTAATTAAATAAATATTTACTATTTATTTAATTATTTTCCCTTCATTACAATCCCAATTAGTTAAATAAATATTTTATTTATTCAATTAATTTCACTTTATCATATATCCTTGTCCATTTAATCCTAACCCCCTTAGTCTTGTTCACTTGAATCATAATCTAATTTTCTCCTCATATAATAAATGACCCCTTCACATGTCTAACTAACTCCTTGTCTAGATTCATTGAACCTAGACATTTAACCAAAAGTCAAACTAACTTTTCATCTTATTCACTCATCTCATTTAACCTCTTAATCCTAATCATTGCCATAAGGATTTGTCTCCTTATCCCAATATTAAACTTAAATCACATTCTTCATGTGCCACTTGTCACATTGTTGTATTTTATATCCAAACTCTAATACTCATTCAATCTTACCCATACACAATCAATCATTCATAGCCATTGATTTTGCTTCTTCAAGACTCTATATCTAGAGGCTCTCATCCTTCAACATTCAAGTTGATGGAACCCCTAAAATTTTCATATTCCATCTCAAAATTCTGCTAAATTTTTGGTTAAGTTTGTATATGAGGGCTTAGGGTTTTGTTTACATTAATTGTTTTAGGGTTTTGTGTTGCATATAACCCTCTAAAAGGAAAAAATCCTTATGTTTGAGTTCTTGCCAAGGCTCTAATTCCTCATTGAATCCTTAAGTACTAGTTCTTGGTCTTTTAAATTACATCTTATGCCATTGGAAACCATGACAATGACCGGTCCCTTACATCTAGGTCTTAAGCTTTTAGTGCTAGGTCTATCGAGGCCTTTTCTTGCAATGACCTAGGTGGCCTCTCATTTTAAAAACTAACAATTTTGGCATGTGTAGATACTAAAATCCATGATGACTATTCAGTCATCATGAGCAAATAATTGTTGTTCCCCATGCACCCATTCAATTTCATTGCCTATTATTTTATTCTCACGGGCCAGCAGGCATAATCCATGTGTCTTGTACATTAGTGGGCCCGGTCCCTTTGTTAAAGATTGTGGACAATATTACAAGGAATTCAACAGTGGTCGTTGAATGATGTGGCTACATCATGACCACTTCCCACCACCTCGTTCATTTTCCTTTTCCATTAAAATATTCACATGGGCTGACAAGAGGTTGTTGTGTGTCTTGTATGACAGTGGGCCCAATATTTCCAAGCAATCAGCAAGCCGAGCTTTGAAGAGAATCAATGGTTGATAGTGTGCGACGTTTCTTCATCTAAACAACTCCTTACTATCCTGTGTGGGTCCCATCCCTACCATCGATCTCTTAGTGGGGAGGCAAGCGACAACCACGTGGATCAACTTGGAGGGCATGAAAGACATTAGAATAAAGATGAATATTAACCAAATATTTCAGGATGGGGTAAGGATAATATAGCATGTGCTACTAAAATGAAATATATGGAATGCATTTTAGATATTTTAATCTAGGTCATTGGTTGTGTTAGAGAAATAAGGCCACATGCAATTGGTCTTAGACTAAGATATGATTATATTGAAGGCATGTGATTTAATCTCAGCCCTTCCACATTTCCCCAGTGATGAAATATGCACATATATTAAGACTCATGGGGGTGAGGGGAAGAGGACACATGGATTTTGGTTGTAGCAACAAAGAAATGGTGGAGCCCGTAGATCACCAACAAGTGGTTCCATATGGCTTACTATAATTTGATGAGTGTTGCAGATGTGTACTGTCAATTTTTTCAAATCAAGCTAACTAATTCTGGATTGTCCATCAGTTAACACACCCAAGTGACCAATGGTTGACATTCAAAGCTTAGTTTAAAGGAAAGTGAGCCATTCTAGTTTGCATGAGCAATCCTTAATAGTGGAAAATCTAACAAAGTAGGAGGTTGCATAGTTATTAAAACTAGTTTGAGAAGCATAATTGAGCATTTTGAAAGATATTCTACACACTTTGAGAGCTCATGTTGTGACTTTTAGGCTTTTCCAACATCAAGACTAGGGTTACTAACCTGTGAAAAACCAGTAAGTAAATTATTGACCTTCCCATCAGAATTATTGATAAATTGTGGTCTCCAAACCTTTGAGTCAATTAGGGTTTTCTTGGTTTTCCATTTTAAGGTTTGAAATTCATACAAAAAGAAGTTGCTAGTCCTACATTGCTATAATCCATGTCAAATCCTTATCTAAGCCATAAGTTTTGTTCCAAGAAACTAGAAACCCTGCTTTGTAAAACTATTGTGTCACGACTCCCAAAGCAAAATCAAAAGCCTCTTCATCTAAAGTGGAAGAATTTGTTCCTAAAATAATTTTTAGTAAGGACCTTACTGACCAATTGCCACCCTCAACTAATGAGAAATCTAAGGGTCAACTACTTCTCCGAGGTCTGCAAGTAGTTGAGGGCTTGATTGACAAAAACGGTTCTATTACGAAAGCCAAATTACCTTGCACTGGGTGGGAATGTTTATATGGTTGGTTTAGAAATAGAAACATGGGAATTCCAGTTGGTAACCCCTAGAATTGTGACCTAGGGAAGTTGATTGTACCTAATGTCTATATATGGATGTTGATTTTCTTCAAGTAGTAGCCACCAATAATGATCCAATTATAAGGACTATAAGGACATATGATGGGAAGGAAATGGTCAAAATTACCTGAGATGAAATTTCTCATGTCTTCAAACTCATCAAGTGGAGTGATGAAATGCCTAAAATTGATGAAAACATTTTTAGGGAGGAATATGATAGGACTAAAATTGCATTTAGAGTCCACAAACTACTAAGGTATTTAGTAGAAATTGGGGACCGAAGGATTACATTGGGGCCATTTGATAAGGAGCCTTTTCTTGTTAGTTATTTTGTTCTCTATTTCCAAAGAATATTTTACTCCATTTGCTACATAATTGGTTATGATCCTATCAATGGAATTCCTATGGCATGGATGTATATGGCAACCCATATTTAGCACCCCCAATATTGCATAGTATATGACTACGTGGGGTTTCTTGCAGAAAGAATTCATGAGAGTTTGATAAGGTTGGAGAAAGGTGCAGATGGAGTAAGCTTTATCTAGTACTCATTGTCAATGCATGTGTTTCTATCCAAAGTTGCATCTTACTTTGGGCAGAATATGAATTTAGATAGGATGGAGGGCATATTGGAGTTGTCTGTTCAATGTTGGACTACTATCCTAGACAAGGATGACATGACATATGGATTTGTGATGTTTGGAAACTTGTTTGCTTCAGAATTGAAAAGATCCTTGGTTATGAATGTACCTACAATTCCCAAGGCCCTGCATGATTTATTAAGACCCAAGGAAAGAAGGCCTGAGTTGGGAGTCGGTCACAATTGGGGAGATGTTATCCCATATCCTACATACACTATTTTGAGAGTGTATGGTTCCACTGTTGCACCTTGATGTACTTGCTACCAAAGTGTGTGCTAGAGAGAATTGGTTTCCTAGGAACATTGTTTTCCTTCATACACATGCTTCTTTGATTTTGTAATGACAAAGGGAGGATGGAATAAGATACTTGATATACTCAAAGCTTTTCACATGCAAAGAGCTATAGAGAGGAATATGTATGATCCCAAAGGTTTCATGGCTTAGTTTAAGGAAAGGAATAAGAGTTACAAATTTGTGCATATTTTCCAATTCTGAAAGGATGTGATAAGAAATGTGTTTGATCTTTTGGATCAAGATAGGAGAAAAGAAAGATGGATTGCTTTCAAAAAAATGCAAAGAAAGATAAGGGAGAAAAAAACCTGATTTCATTGCTTTCCCAAAAATTTAAAATGTAATGCAAAAGGTGAAATATGTGTTTCAAAACATTGAAACAATAATGGGACAACTTGAAAGTGAAAAGGTGATCCTAGATAAGGGAAAGGCACCCATTGAAGAAGAACTGGGTACGAGAGAAATCCCTATTATGGAGGAAAAATCTACATCTCCACCCACTGACGAACAAAAAATAAAGTTCTTCATAAGGAGAAAGAACAAGGCAAAGAGAAATGATGCAATTACTGCTCCCTCCCACCAAGTGGAGCAAAGACCTCTTTCTCTTGTGTCGTAGACACCACGACCATCACCTCTAGGCCCAAGAGGACTTAAAATTGTGGATGTTGATGCTCCATCACAACATGCATTATAACGAAAATATCCACTATTAAAGTAGTAGAAGGTTGAAGTAACTGGTTTGGTGGACTATGCTGATGAAGAATCTAATGATGAAATTTGGGTATTAGAGCAAGAAATGCAAGAAGGAATGCCTTTTGCAATAGCAAAAATGGCATCAAAACAATTAAGTATGACGTTAAGCAAAGTTGACCTCACTGGGGCTAATGGTAAAGATGATATCTGGGTGGAGGCATGCACAAAGTTCATGAGTGATGATTGATTTGTAAAGTCTCAAGCTTTTATGGAGTTTGCATATAGGGCTAAGAAAGACGAATATGTCAACAACTTGGTCAAGGAAAGAATTCTTCATCTAGAATCGCCGAATGCTACCATCCAGGAAACAGTTTTGAAAGAAATGAGAGCTAAGTTCCAAAGGATGATTGCAAAGGAGGATAGAGAATTGGTGAGAAATAGTTTTATTTTATTACTACTAGAGTGGGATTTAGCTTCTGCCATAGCCTTTTATACAATAAAAATATGTGAGATACCTCTTTATAATTCAAAAGAGAAGGTTACAATTGCATTACAAGGGTTTTCCTTTAGTGAACGATGGGATGCATTAGCTAGTTGGTCTTTGGCCCCAAGAACAAGCAAACCTAACATTGTTAGGCCTGCACCTAACTATAGTGGAGGCCTAGTAATAAAAAGGGTAATATGTTAGGCCTGCACTGGAGGTAGAAAATATGTCAATACATGTTGTAGAATTCCCAAGAGCCATTGTGGAATCTGTAACTACAGAAAAGGAAAAACTCAGAACATACTACCATAATTTGATAGTTGACTATGTAAGGCTTGAACAACAAAAGATGCAGTTACAAACAAAAGTAGCATTATTAGAAGAAAAGTTGCAAAATTTATAACTAGGAAAACATGAGCAGACTGGTGTTGACTCCCCTACCAATTCACAAGAGGATGCACCCCTTGAATTTACCCATGAAGTAAGTTCCTCATGGGAAATTGTTCCATACAACATGGGAAGTGTACCCATTTCAATGATAGAGCCTAGAATATTAGAGGTGCCATAGGCTAAGGAAGATATTAGCAGGGAGGAGTTGCTAAGGAAACTAGAAGAGTATAAAGAGAATTGTGAAAATCATGATAATGAAACCTTTATGAGCAATATGAAGATTGTCACTACAGTCTTGGAGAATCTAAACAGATGAGTGAATAACAGATTGAATAGCATTCATGATAACTACGCCTCCATGATGGCTACTATAAATATTTTTTACAATGACAGGGAAAGAACTATTCCACTCACGGAAACATGGATCCCTAGGATGCAGGAATTAAGATTGATGTCTATTAGAGCTAAGCAAGAGGCTAACCCCCTTGAAAAGCTTAAGCTTGTTGTTTCTCTTGTAAGTGGAATTAAAGGATATAGAGCAAACATAGAGCCTTTGGAAGTTAGAATAAGGGAACTAGTGAATTCTTGTCATGAATCACATCATGGTCTCCTCCCATCGATTTTCAGGAATGATGGTAATATAAAAAACCTACAAGAATGGAGAGATGAAACTAATAAAACAATTTTAGAGCAGATAGTTTCAATTTGTCAAAGATGTGAAATGGGTACACTAAAAAGAAATATGGATATGTTGGCTCATGTAAAGATTGTCTTGTCAAAATTTGATAGGGAGGCCAATCAAATTGTTACCAAGTATTTTCCTTACAGAGAAAAGGCTAATGATGTCATGAAATTCAACTGGCCTACTAAAGAGGAATTCCTAACATGGAGAGACAAATACTTGGATGGGTTGGTCGATTGATTGGAATTGTGGGTTGATGATTTGTAATTTTTATTTTGAAGTTTGTAATCATGGTGAGTAATGGATTGATGAAAATGCACTACATAGCCTGAATTTAGTGTAGATGAGGCTTTTGCTAAAGTATAGAAAATATAGTTCATTTTCCTCAATTTGAATTGATGATGGGTCTATAGATGTGGACATATTCTTTGTTCTTCCTCTTTTTGATTCTTTCATGCTTTCTTTCTATTTCACTTTGTTTGCATGGGTACAACTTTTGAGGAAACTACTCGAGGATTGCTTTTGAAAGGTGAGACCAAATCTCCAATGTCAAATGAAGGTTACTTTTGTCTCATACATGTTTCCCACCACCTGGGAACAGAGAGATAAATAAAAAGGGAATATTTTTTATAGCAATCCAATAATGTTGGTTCTCTTGCTTACCGTCAGGCATTAAAAAATTTCAAGAAATTATAGACGCATTCATTAAGAACTACGCATGCAACATTGCAATGGATGTTAGTCTAGAAGAACTCTCAGCTCTGAAAGAAGGAAAGGGTGATGTTGATGGTGTTTTTATGCACTTCTCAACATAGGCAGTCCATAGGTGCACTACCTCTCTTGAAAGACAATCTTCCACAATCAGATTACAGAACACTATCCAAAGGTCTCTCGGATGTCAGGTCATGACAATGCTTAGATACTTCAGTAGTTTGATGTGATTTGCTGGAATCACAAGGCGGCCTTACAGAAATACAAAGT
>VDFB02291294.1:0-30829 GCA_007258455.2 Sequoia sempervirens | reverse complement strand
TTGAAAATCTTCAAAAATCTTCTAAGGCATGAAGGTTTGGGCGCCTTTCTCCAAGAGGGGCGCTCAACTTCACCAGTGTTAGTCAAAATCTCAACTTTTTCAACTTTTCTCAATTTCAACATGCCACTTTGCCTCTGATTTCTCGTTGATTTGTTTACCCGACAGGCGAGCTGAGTGGTTTACTGCGGAGCTGGACTGATTCTGAAGAAGATGTTCTGGAGGCACCTCCGGCTAAAAATTTGATCTCGACCTCCGAATTCATGGGAGGCTTTTCCTTCTAGGGGCGCCCAACTTCTCCAGTGTTAGCCATTTTCCTGACTTCCACGTTCTTCCTTCTCCCTTTGATCTTCTGGTGAATCTTCGATTCCGGGAGCTACGTTGATCGGACTGACTGCCTGAGTGTTTCGTTGGATAGCCAGGCTGATTTTGGCGAGGCCTTCTTGGACGTTACTTCTGCAAATTCCATCATCTGAAGGCTTTAAAGCTTGGGCGCCTTTCTTCAAGGAGGGCGCCCACTTTCATCAGACTTAGAAAAATCTTCAATTTATTCATGTCTTTCACTTCTTCGGGTGACCTTGTTGAATCTTGAGCTCCGGGCGTCGGATTGACTGATGGCTGTGCTCATTGCGAAGCTGACGGAGAATAAAGGGGGTTGCTCTGGAGACACGTTGGTCAAAAAGTGAACTTTCACCCTTCAAAGGTTGGGCGCCTATCTTGACTGGGGGCGCCCATTTTACCAACACTTAGTTTATTTTTCACCTTTTTCACTTTTGCTTTGAATTTCTCTTTTCACCTCTCGTCGGACCTTCTGTTCAGCCTTTTGAATCTGATGACTGCGAGCTCCGTTTGTCGTGCTGAATAGCTCACTGCAAAGCCAGTTGAATTCTGAAGACATCCCGTTATAGCTTCGACTGCAAATTCCTCTGTTTGCACCCTTGAAAAGTTGGGCGCCTTTCTCTTCTTAGGGCGCCTAGTTTCTCCAGACTTAGAAAAATTCATAATTTATTCAACTTCAAGTTTCAGATTTTCACTTCATACCTTCTACTTTGACTTGAATTTGCCGGAGACTGGATCATCAGATGCTCTGACGGGGATATCCATCGCGAAGCTGACTGAAAACTGAGCAACTTCCATTGGAGACCATAACCCTAATTTCTTCATCTGATGCCCTAAAAAGGTGGGCGCCTTTCTTCAACTGGGGCGCCCAAACTTAGCAGACTTAGAAAATTTTCAATTTATTCACTTTTCTTCCTCGATCCTCGTGCATGTTCATCGTTTCACTTTCTGCTGGAAGTTTTGAATGCTAAAATTAACGCCTGGCAGTCGGATGACCTCCATTGATGACCTCGGAACTCCAGATATGCTTCTGAAAAAGCTGAATAGACCCAGTAGGGCAAAAGCCCGGTGTACAAGATTACATTTTGCACCGGCGTCTGGACATTTTTAGGCAGTAAAATGATTCGGACCATCCGGTCCAACTTTTCATTTTTGAAATTTTTCTATTTTTAGAAATTTGCGATTATCGTTTGAAAGAAACCCAGAAAAAACCAGAAACTTTACTATTTGAAATTTCCTACAAAATTTAGGGATGAAAAGGATCTCACGGGTTTTGTAGGTTAAAGGCCTCTTAATGGAGACCAGGATCGTCGGTGAAAATTTTGTGTTTTAACCCTCCATGCAAGACATGCACACCCAAATTTTGACCTTTTTGACTGATTTGACAAGACTATTACTCATTTCTTCAAAATGTCTAAGTGTAACAAAAATTTTAATTTTGGGGTACAACAAATTAATAAACATATATAAATCATATTGATACAATAGAAACATGTTAGAAATGGAAGAAGTGTTATTGGAACTGGAAGATACTTTGAATTTGATTTTCCCTGTTGCTGTTGCTACATGTTATGTTTCTGTTGCTGCATGTTGTGTTTCCTAGATTTATATGTCTAGCTAAATTTTACAATTGGTGCTTGGTAACAAGAAGTGTGTTGTTTTTACTCTACTATTCTTGGAAATTTTCCTAATTTTTGATGGCAATTAGCAACTTAAACTCAATGGATTGGTGCTAAAGCAACTTACTGTACTATTCCTGAAAATGATAAGAGCAAGTCTGCAGGATATAATGTAGCAAGAAGGATCTATGAATGCTAAAGCAACAAGTTATTATGGCATTCAACCAATGTGAAGGCATTTAGGCAGGGTATTTCTCTATGTGAATCTTAAATTTGTCTATCTGGGTGAAAGAAAGTGCAGTAAGACAGCCTTCAGATTTCAGAATATACCCTTAAGTTTTAAAACAATGACCATCAATTTGTTCTTGACCACATCTATATTATAAAGATTTTAATAATTAATAAATATATAGAATGTTATAAATTTAAAATACATAAAATAAAACAGTTTTTAGCTATAAATTATTTTACAATTTATAAATATAAAACAGTATTTAATATAAATTGTTTTATAGTTTATATTTTATAATTTAACTTTTGTTTTTAATTTTTAAAATAAAATTTAGTATTTTAATTTTAATTTAGTAGAATTTTAAATATATATATATAAAATATATTTATTTTAAAAATAAAGATATGTTAAATTATTATTATGTAAATAAATAAAATTTAATATTTTTATATGTTAAAAATGCAGCATATAGTATTACTATTAAGAATGCTGCATTTTAACATATAAAAATATTAAATTGTATTTATTTACATAATAATAAATTATAATCTAACATATCTTTATTTTTAAAATAAATATATTATATATATATAGATATTTATAATTATAAAAATATAGTATAAATTATAATTAAAATACTAAATTTTATTTTAAAAATTAAAAACAAAGTTAAAATGTGACTATATTTTTATTAAACCTAAATATTAAAAGCTTAACTATATGATTTTATAAGAAATTCAACAGGTGCGGACGGAGAGGGAGACCTACCTGGAGAATGCGACGCACGCCACGCCTTGGTTTTTCCTCTAGAATGCGACACCTGTAGAATGTGACGCCTTGGATGCGCGAGCTAGGATATGTAGGAGCTCGAAAACACATGAGCCAACAAATGCACTGGCGAGCAGGAGAGTGGAATCTCGAAGTCGCGAGCAGGAGCCACAAAACTTGCACAAAAATCACCGTTATCTTAATCCGTATTTGCCTAGAACATGCACGCCGAACTTGCACATAAAATCACAGGAAAAAGAACAAAAAATCGCGCCAGAAATGCAACTTGCAGTGTTGCGACAGCTCTCGAATGAAGAAATCAACTCGCGACGGCTCCCAGATGGAAAAATCCAACTCGTGATTGCTCTCAGATGATTTTTGATCAATACTCAGTCGGCTGTGTGTTAATAGCGTATGGGAGTGACGTTTTTATAAAAAAATCGCTTTGACAACCCTAAAAATTGCTTTATCGAACCCTAAAAAGCCTTCAATAAATTTCCGTACGAATATGGGCGAATATTAACGAATATGAACGAATTTTAAACAAAACTTTCAAATTCGGGAATATTCGAACTTCATCCTTGAAGTTCGCCGAACCTTGTGACACAGCGGACAGCTATGCACACTACACAATGAGTGCTCTTCAAATTAGGAGGGGAAGCTCCCTCGTTGTGCTTGACAAAAGTGCTTTGAAAAGGAAAGTAAACTAAACTATATCCCGTCGTTTTGTCTTAGCTGTAAGAGGTACAAGACTTTCTCGAAAACCATATACGTTGCAGCTAAGTATTTTCTGGTTTCGCAGATTACTAACTACAACTAGGCTAATTATTTAAAATCTATCTAGTTTCCTCAAGAAAACAGAGCATGAGGAAATGGAGCAAGGATGACTATCGGCATTAAGTAAGTATGAATTCTCAGCAGAAGGCAAGGGTGTACATCCCTATCTGACTCGAAATCTAAGCAGTTGTGGAAACAACAATACGATAAACTAGAGATACTGATTCTCAACTTGAAGGCAAGGTGGCACATCTCGACTCAATCACGAATAAGCTTATTATTCGCACACATCTGCGATAACCAAGTCTGATTCTCAACTTGAAGGTAAAGGTGGCACAACTATCAACTCAATGCAGACAAGTTTATTGAACACAAAACAGATTTGATCTAACTAAGGAAAGAATTCACCATTATAATTGCATGAAACCCAAGTGGCATAACAATTCATCATAATAGCAAAAGCGGATGAGCAGTCATAGAGCAGAGCAATATTGAGAGCAAGGTAGGCACAACATATATTTCTCTCATGCAAAGTCACGTACCAAATGAGCAAAGCTCTTATTTATAGACATCGAAAGGTGTAGGGAACCCTAAAATCACCTTGAGTCAACTACAGTCTTGCAATGCATGCAAGATTTATTGCTAAACCCTAATAAATGAAACTATACAGTTAACTGGAAAACTACCATCAGTTAACCGAAACATCTAATCTAAAAATGGACAATTGTGCAAGCATGCACGTCCTTATTGAAAGTATGTTAACTGGAACACTACCATCAGTTAACGTAAACCCTAAATGTAACTCCAAGTATAGCTGATCTCAGAATAGATATGCATGAGATGAGACAACGAGTTAACTTGAAAAGATAACGCCAAGTTTAACTCCTGTGTATAATGTCTATTCTGAGAGGTGGGAACTGAAGTCTACTGATCGTGATCTCAAGCAACCAATCCCTCAACGAGATTGTTAACTGCATCACTATCTGGAGCTTTGATACTTTGTCGAAGAATGCTATGCCTGCACAGCATGTCCTCACCAGCTGTGATCTGGGGCTGAAGTTCGCCCCTACTCCTTGTTGCTTCATCGAACAACGCTGACATGACTCTAAGCTGATTAATCTTACAACCAACGGTCTCCCCACTGAAAATAGTATGAGCGAGTGCTATGTGCTCTGACTGCACATCGGTAAGCTCAACATACGCACCACCCTCAATCTGATATTGACACGGTAAGCATGATACTAAGGTCCTCACAAACCGGAGCGCACTAGTAACGTGCTCTCTACTCTTAGCCAACTCTGACGCCATAGTCTCCTCTATCTTTGCCTTGAAACCCAACTGTGTTTTCCAAGAGTAGATAGCTTCTCTATCTTCTGCATCTGTGACTGTTTCATATGCCATACTCAGGTGAGCAATCATAATCTCATCCTGGGGTCTATTAATTGCCATGTCTCGCTCCTCATCCTGGAGACGTAGACGGAGCTCTCGTGCATTGTATTGCAACTGATATAACTCTGTGAGCATAGAACGGCCTCTAGCAATGAATTCCTCCCACTCATCCAAACGCTTGCCATATGCAACTAAATGATTAAGTTGACCTTGTTCTGCTGGAGGCTCAAGCATCGGCGAAAGTGTGGCAATGACATCTAACCTGTGTACAAGGCTAGAAATGTACTGACGAAGCTGTCTGATTTTAGCCTTGAGGGCTGCCCATCCTCTCCATCTTTCAGCATTCTATCCCTGGCATTGTCTGTAGCAACCTATAGGAGATCAACCTGAGTCTGGCGTGTGCTACGACCAAGGTTGACTGTGATAACCTCGAAGTCCTGAGATTCCAACTCGTCCAAGCTCTTCCCCTGTGGAGGTATAGCAGTCTTGACGACAATCTCCATGTCAGTATTCCTCTCCACGTGAACCATGTTCTTGATCCTCTTGTCTGGCACATCCTGGTAAACCTGATCAAAATCTGAATGATTAAGGACATAGGATGGCTGCCTCCTCTTCCTTCCCAGTTGATTCTCAATCCAAGACTGATCTCGGCTAATGCTACTGGAAGGATTTGTACTAGCAACAGGAGGCTGTGATGAGAGTGAATATGTAGACGAACCACTGCGAGATGGGGAGTCTAAATCCAATTCAATGTGAATTGGGGCTGGTGACTGCTTCGGAACTTGTATAGGAACTTGAGGCTGAACCTCAGGCACTGGCGGACTCTGAACTGGCCTTTGAACTGGCTTTGTGATAGGCTGTTTGTCAGGCTCTTTACGTGTATCAATGGCAAGTGCCTTGCCTTTTGAATTATTTGGCGCTTGACCTTTCTTAGGAGGGTTACTCTTTTTCTTCTGTTTAGGTTTTGACGAAGAAGGTAGTGAAAGATTCACCACTGGCGGCTCTGCTCTAGGCACACTTACCCTCCTGGTCCTCTTACTGTCGAGGTAAAGTATACTGTTTTGAATAACTCTACTTGACCTCTCCTTTACTGTTGCGTACTCCTTGGCATACCAATCAACTGCTGGCAGCGGCTGTGTGTCAATCCGCTCTCTGAAAAACTAAGGAAGGACTTCTCCCTCATCATCTGATAAACCTCCCACATCTTCTGACAAGAAAACATAAATCTGTGAGAGAGAGAAGCGGCCATAGGTACGTCTACGAACCTCAAAGTCATCTGCGCAATTTACCCGATAATCCTCCATAGAAGGCTCATGATATGTGCGTCCAGCAAGGCGAGTTGTGTAATGACCCCAAAGATCATAGGCATGAGCCTCAACAAGATACTTGAGATGATATTTCTCGAGCTCCTGTCCTACAACTTTGGCATCAACTGCCGTCTTGCACCAATACATTCCAAATTGAAAAGGAAAGTTGGCAGCTGGTCTATGCTTGCGGCGTAGAAGACGATTAACATCATGCAACTGCCTCAGGAACTCCATAAAGACTGTCTTATCCGAAAGATAACGTGGAAGCATAGCTGGATTTCCTATAAATCCATATACTCGGATGTAGGTGTATGTCGGGAACTGAATAAACCAATCTGCCCAACCATCCATCGCTGCTCTAGCAACTGCCGAGATACGAATGTGCAACCCCGGTCCAAATTTCTCACTGTATAAGTCAAGAAAGCCTCGTGAACACACTTGAAATGACGTTCAGCCTTAGTGAACTCAAGCTGATCATAATAGTGATGGACTTTCTGAACATTGAGAATGCCCATGGTGTTTAGTCCTTGGAATTGACCCTGATAAGCAATCAAGTACACGAGATAAGAACACATGTGAAACTAGGAAACCAGTGATCTGCTTGTGGATAATATCGCTGATGAAGGATGCCCAGTCATAATGCTCCTGCCCAGATATGATGCGACCAATAATGTAATACATCCAAGGCTGGAAAACATTTGCATGTGATTGACCTGAGACACGATTCAAGAGTGTAATTAGAATCGAGTACTCATCCTTGTACTCACCACGACCCACATTGTTTGGCAATCTGTTCCTCGCTTGCTTTAACCATCTTTCTTCCATTTTATTCTGGCACTTTCCACATCAGCATTGAATGCATGCTCGCACTGCTCCATAGAAATAACTAGACTATTCGGGTGCTGAGGTATACCAAAATCCTTTCAACGTCCAAAGGCAGGGCGCAAATGACTCGTCCATCGTACTATCTCACGAGTGGCGAGTTGTCACTTAATACAAGACATCACAAACTCAATACAATGAGCGAGATAGGTATGGAGCGGCTCCAATAGCGGGACTCTTTGAATATTACGAATAATCGAACCTCGATCTTGGCTGGATCTAAAGGCTATACAGCGGCCCTTATGAATTTTTCTCAACTGTCCCATGAAATCGTGAGTAAGGGCAATTTAGTCCATATTAAATTTGAGTGTATCTTGCATTATGAAAAACTCTGTTGTATGAACTCGACTATGTTCTGACAAGATTTTTGGAAAACTAAAAATAGTCTGCTGAGGCTAAAAATAGCCTTTTGAAGAGTTATTTTCGGCGAAAAATCTGAGATATGGGTTTTGTCTAGAAAAAGATTCTAAGACAACCCAGAACGTTAGAAATGTGAAAATCTGACTTCTACTCGACCATGCAAAGAGATTTCAGTTGAGAAAATTAGTAACTCGAGAACGAATGCTCTGGAGTTAAAATTCCTGAAAAATCAAACGCATGAGTTTAGTTCGAGGAAGTTATATAGAAATGATCCAGATGTTCAAACTTGTCAAATTCTGCCAATTTCAGGAACATGCGAATTGTATTTTGAGAGAAATTTAAGAATCAAAGAGGAGAAAGACGTTTTTTCTATGCTCTTTCTTCTGTGAAAATTGCCCCTGTTCTTCAAATTTGCTGATGAATATGAACTTTAACCTGCAAAAAGAATGTGTTTGGTGAAATCGCCTTTGTAAACTGATGAAGAATTCGCCTTTTCCTTGAAAATCGCCTTTGCTCTTGAAGAAATACGAATTTCTCTTAAGCCGTGTGAATGATTAATGATAGGCGCCATGCTTAAATAAGGAAAATTCGCACCATCTTGTTCATTGCAAGATTCAAAACCTTAACTGAAATAGAAGGCTTCTGATTGGACCCCTTCCTGTTATACTGATACTGACACTGAGTCCGGAAATAAATAATAAAATAATATTTATCATGCAATTTGCAAAGGCGCCATCTTTAGAAAATCGCCATAAATGCTTTAAATATGCAAGAATAAATATTAAATATTATTTTAAATCAGTTGACAAACCATGTGAAGCTTTAGGATTCACCGACGAACTTCACTGATTTCAAAAAGTCTTCATTTGACCTCATAGGCGTCCATTTGCTCAAAATATCACGTTTTTTATTAACTTCCTACTTTGTAGTTGAGTACAAAGTTACAACTAGCCATCTTTGACACTAATTTCTGGGTGACCAGATGATGCTGAGACTGAGCAAGTGTATTTATCGTGAAGCCTGCAGAGCAAGGAAGAAATGTCTGCTGGGAGTTATCACTGCAAAATCTATCATTTAACACCTCAAAGAATTAGGCGCCCTTGATTAAATTGATTTTCAGGTACCAGACAACCATTTTCCCAAACTGCCATCTGATGCTTCAAACGACTGCTGATGACGAACGGTGAACCTTGCTGACTGGCAAACAAGTTTACTGCATGACTAGAGGTATTCTGCATCCAACGAATATACGCAAGGTATTTGAAAAGTGTATTAAGGACCTCAAAAGTAAAAGCGCCCCTGGCCTGAGAAGGCACGAACACCATTTTGACAAAATAACAACTCTCAACCAAATGCCCTATTTCGACCTTTGATATCTGGAGTTGGGATGGCCTAATTCGAACACCGTCTGTCTTGACGTGTAGCCAGAAGGACCTATGAGAGATACCTCTAGAGGTGACGAAGCAAGAAAACTGCTTCTAAGACCTCAAATAGAAAGGCGCCTTTCCCAAGATGGAATAGACGACTAGACTTGGCCATTTTCTGAGCTGTCTTCGTCTTTCAGCATTTCGCCAAAGACCTCACACGTATGAGCGTTTGCCAAATCCCAAAGGGTGACGACTGGGCTCGTTGAATAGCTGGAGTAATTACGCTCAAGTCTCGTGAAGACTTCGAACGTCAATAACCTCATCTGACAGGCCTAAAGGCTAGGCGCCTCTGGCCTACAGAAATATAATGAAATTTACATTTTCCTCCGCCTACTAAATTACGTGCCTGGTAGAATCTCTGCTACGATCTCTCAGAAAGTTGGATTAACAGGCAAGTTGGTGCATCGCGAAGGCGAACTAGAGTAGCACAGATGACAGGAAGACCTCGTCTGCAAACTCTGCCATCTTAGAGGTCAATTTGAAGGGCGCCCCTGAGCTACAGGGGCGCAATTCACCATTTGAAGAAGCTCTGTGATGTAAAGTCTCCTCATAATCTCATCTTTTGACACTGACTGCCGGAGCTCTGGGACTCGGATGACTGCGTTCGATAGTTCGTCGGACAGGCAGACTGGTCATGAAGAGATCAAATGCATCATCCATCAGGAATACCAAGATATAACCCTCCTTTAAAGAATGCGCCCTTGAGCTACAGGGGCGCAAAAGCTGAAAGAAACAAGCTTCTGCAAATTGGAACTTCCGGAATCTTCAATTTCTGTTGCCAGTTACTAGAGTTACGAGCCTCAGATAGCTTCACAGGATAGCTCATCGGATAGGCAGACTAATTTTGAAGAGATTGACTGTATGCTTGAGCATTTACCACAAAATTTAGGCCTTCAAAAAGAACGGTGCCCCTGAGCTATAGGGGTGCAATTTTGCTTTTCCTTGAGAAATCTTCAAAAATTGACCATTGAAATCATCATTATAGCCACTGAAATGATCATTTAAAAGTATTAGTGTCATCGTGAAATGCTCCTCCACCATGAAATGCCTCATTCTGAGTCTCTGATTCAAGTTCTAATCAATGGATACTGCCTTTGACTGACAAAATATTGACAAAAACTCCATGCTTGATATTGCCCAAAAACTGTATTTGACATCATTTTAGCAAAGTTTAGACTATTTTAAGCAAAATGCCTTGATGAAGCAATTTTTTTTGGTTTGGGTACAACAAGGCCCCTTTTGATGAATTCAGTTCAAAATAATATGGAGATTTCCTTTACTGAAGAGAAGATTGTTAAAGTGTTATCAAGATTTGATAGCACATACCATTTCATTGAAGAACTCTGTTGGAAGTTTTAGTTTGAAGAGAAACCAAGTGGAGTTAAAGATGGAGACACTCTTTCCAAGATGCAGTCCATCAAAGAGGCATTGGAATCTATAAAATCAGATTATTTGCACTTGCTCTCTGATAGAGATAATGCTATTAAATTTGCAAAGGAGACCTATGATGCCTTCCAAGAGAAGGAAGAAGAGATGGATAGGCTTTGCCTTGATTTTACCTTAGCTCATCATTCTTTATGCAAAGCAGAAAATCATTCATCTATTGCAGCCACCCTTAAGGAAAAAGAAACTAATACAAGGATTATGGAGATCAAGCAAATAGTTAGAGGAATGAATGAACTCCATAATGATGAAACATTGCATAATACCAAGGTGATCCCATATGTTGATGGCGATTGGAAAGTACATCAAGAGCGTGAACTCTTGAGTTGAGAAGAGACTTTGCCGCAAGAAGGAATGGTTTGCAGCTATGAGATAGATGTTTTGATGGATAATGAATGTAGTATTCAACATGCTACACTTTGTGGGTTGGCAACTAATGATGGGAAGCCACAAGTTGAAAAAGATGAGCTTGAATTCTATGAAGACACCAACTAAAGGGATGAAGAAAATATTGTTAAGAACAACAGTGCATTATCTTCACATGATTTGGATAATCATAAGGTGATAGATAATTTCTATGAGGGTGTGCCATGTTTTGTGAGTAGTAATCATCAAGGGCATTTTGATAATGAAAGCATAAGTGGATTCAAGGATGAATTCTTCACATGGGAAGTGTGGACTCAAGGAGATTTCTTCATTGTTGGCTTCAAGGAGTCAATAAAACAAGTCTTGGTAGCTGCTGGTAACTTCGTTGTAGCAGCAAAGAGTGAAGATTCCAGACTTATCACTCATGAAGTTTGGGAGAAAGATGGACCAAAACAGATTATTTACGTTCTTGACAATCCATCTCTTGGGTTGAGTGATGTTTTGGCTCATCCTAGTCCTTAGGGGGAATGGGAATTAAGGACAACATTTGTTCTATGCTCCATTGATGTTGATGTTTTCATGGATGGGCTACATGGGTTTATCAAAGAAGACACTAACTTCTTGAGTTGGCATTTTGCTTTGATTAGCACTTGGAGAAGTGTTGTGTCCTCTTTCCGGTGCATTGGAGAACATTTTCAGTTGGGTATCCATGATTGAGATCCTCAACATGGTTTGATGGAGATTGTTACGAGTAGAAAAATGAATCATTGGAGAGATAAGGGTTCAATTTTCAGATTCTTTGATGCTGTCCCCATCCTTATTAACCATTCGATGGTTCCTTTTGCACATCAACCGATGGATTGGGGAGATATTTCGAACAAAGGATGGTTTTATTTTGGGTTGGAGTTCCTTGAGAGGATGTTTCTAGCCTTGTGCATGAGCAGTTGTGATATTATAGATGCTGATTTCCAGTTTTACAGCAATTGTACAACTCCTTGCATGCTGATTTTCCTAAAATCAGACTTTGAGAGGTTCATTTCAGTTTTCATAGGCAGCTGGTACACTCATTTTTCCTCTTCACAATCTTTTTCAGTGATGGTTTATGGCCTCAAAAGTGGGAAATGATGTTTCATAGTGATTCGGATCAAAATTGGATAGTGTTTAAGTTCTTTTCCAGTGGCTTTCCTTGTACAATCTCTTGCACTAGTGTTTGGGGTAGCGAACCCTTGCTTGATTTGGTTCAACCTTTTGAGACTTTGGTGGAAGTTTTCATAAATTTTCTTGAAGATGTCAGAATTACTTAGGGGAGGTATTATACATCCTTGTGAAGTTTTGAGGATGCGGCTGCTATGACTTTGCAAATAGCTGTTTTTCCCTTTGCAATTAGCTATGATGGAAACACACTTGCTGTGGTGACTCGGTTTGTTGCTTTGAGGAGTTATGTTGATGAGAATAATTTTGAGTTGATTAGATTATTCTTTTTGGTTTGCAGAATGGTGATTGACATTGACATTGCAGATGTTAATTCCTTAGAGTTTATTGGGCATGAAATGCTGCTAGATTTTGATTCCATTCCTTCCATGTTTTTCAGTTTGAATTTCAGGCATGTTATCTCTTTGAGGTTGCAAGGATGGTTTGTGCAGTTCTGGTGCAATGATTTCATTTGTATGATCAGAGTAGTGCAGCATCAGCATGGTGGGATCAGTTTGGAGTGTTGTGGCATTGCTTGAGGACAAGCAATTTTGGGAAGGGCAGACTGTAATGTCCCCATTTTGGCCATACGCTCTTCTGTGATTGATAGCCTATTTCCGGAAATTCGTAGGCTAATTAGAAGTACAAATTAGGGTTTCCTTTGTCTGGAGGTTTTGTGGCATTTCTCTGAATTTACTATTTTTAGTAAGTTCTAATTTTGGCAACACTTCAGTGAGTTTCCATTTCTGTTGGAGCAGTTGTGCAATTTTGGTTTTGGATTTTAAGAGCATTATTTGGAGAAATAATTTATCTCAGGGCATTAATGTTATATTTTTTAATGGACCCCTTGGCCTAATGCATTAACTTGAAGTTGTTTTAAAAAGTGGTCATTAAGGGGGACCCAACATGAAGGAGTTATTTATTATTTAATGAAGTTTTATTATACCTTGAAGTTGGACGCCATCCTAGAGGAGAATTAAATATTTTGAATTTGAAAATATTTCAAACAGGAGCTTTTGGCGTCCCTTTCTTGGAGGAGTTATGGAATTTGAAAAGTCTCTTTCAATTCTATAAAAGAGAGAGTTTGCTCCAATATTTATCATCCATCATTTTATGCTAATGTTATGTTGTCGAAATGACTTCATTAATTTGGCTTCGAGGAATGCATACCTCCTAGCATTTGTCCAATTTCGTGTTTGAAAGATAACACGTAGTTGGCTCTATGGATGCTTCTCATCCAGACTAGCAGATTGAACTTCAAAGTTGGAGAATTTTGGTGATATTTTCAGTTTCTATGTTGCTGGTGTTCATACAGCTGAAGTAGATTTTTGTTAGCAGCTTTTTGAATAAATTTAATCTTGTTCGGGGTATTAATGCATTGTGATTCTAGACCAAGGGCGACCCTTTCCACAAAGGATTGGAATTTAATTTGAAGTATTTTATTTTATCATGCAAAATTGCCCCTTTCAGCAGGCCGTACCATTTCAAGAGGGCATTGAAGTTCATGATAAATTATTGGTGGAGTTTTGATGCAATTTTTTCATTGCATATTGGGCGCCTATCCTCCAGAGAGTCATTGCAATTCATTTCATTCCATTTGGAGGTATTTTGAAGTAGTTGTGAGCATTTCATTAATTTTCAGTTTGCTGGTTATTATTATCAGATTTGGTTATGTTTTCAGCATTTGAGAGATAATTTATTGTGGTGATCTTCTATCAATTGTGCTTTGATTCTATTGTAAATCTCTTGTAACTTGCAGTTGCTATTTATATTGTAAGACTGTAAATAGTAGTACTGTTCCAGTCATTCCTTTGTTGCATTTACTTGTGCTTAATTTCTCATATCTGTAACCCCTGGATGGTTTACCGCTAGTGTGGAGAAAGAACTTAATAATCTCTCATTTTGTACCCACTGAAAAGTGGCGAATTCCCACTCACGAGTGGATGCCCGCCGCAACGGATGAATTAGTTTTGCTTTGTAATTTTTCCCCCCATTGAATAAGTGGTAGTGAGGAAATCTCTCATGGCTGGTTCACCGCCTGTTTACATTCAGTTGTAATTTGCTTTCCAGTTATTGTTTAGTTTCCTCCGCCATATGCTATCACCTCGCCTTCCAAAGGATATTGGTGAACATTCTTGGCGTTGAGTGCATTTAATTTGAATATCATTTTGGAGGCTAACGCTAATCTATTGGCGTAGTGCTGGTTTGTGTTGTGAAAATATTGAGAAAAAATTAAGGGGCATATTTCACACGTGAACAAGAAATTCACTTGCAAATAAAAAGATTTTTTTCTTTTCAGTTACGATAAATAAAACAACTATTGCATTCTCAATTTTCACTTTCACATGAAAAACAGTTACTTGCAACTAACATTGCATTCGAAATACATAACCAAACACATAATCTCAATGTAAGGGATGTAACACAAATGTAGATTTAAATGTGGAAAATAATTTCCTTCACAATTGCAAACAATGAAGAAGATAGTTCTTTCCATGCATGCAGACCAACAACTTTTTTCCTATCAAATTTAATCCTCAGTCTCATGCCACAACCATTCCAAGCATTCCATTTTCTTCCCCTAAATTCCATTTCTTCTTTTTTTGCAGTTTTTTTTTAAGAGAAGAGAAAAGAGGTGAGGGTGTGGATGTGGGAAGCAAGCATAACAATGAATCATAAAGTTTACTGTGAAGAACCCTACTAGTTCAACCTCTGTCCAGATACTAAACTGTATTTTTTTTTGTGTTTTTGCTTGTTTTGAAGAATTTTATACAAAAAATAAAGAAGTGCACCAAGCAATAAACAGTACTAAAATTGAATAACAAGTAATAATAAAGTAACTGCAATGTTATTGAGTATCTGACAATTGCTACAAGTAAATTTCTGTAATGTCCCCTTTTTAGCATTGATCATGTTTTCGGATGGTTTAGCCTATCACTGGCCCTCATAGGCTAACACTGTTGGATAGAGGGTCTTTTGAGGCAAAGTTTTGGTTAGCAGAGGCTTGTATCTTCTCCGGAGTTCAGTAATTTTCAGTTTTGGCTTTCGTTTGGTGTCTCCAGAGCCTCGTTTGCTATACTTACTATTTATAGTAACTCTGAGTTTGGTTGGGAGGGACCCTTACTATTTTTTGTAAGGCACTTGGTCGTATTGAGATTTGCAGAGTTGATCCCAGTTTCAGTTGGCGTGATGAAATAATGAATATTAAAGGAGTTATTAATGTTCAAATGGCTCAAATATTATTAAAATAATTAAAGGTGTTATTATAAAGTTATAACTTAACTTTATAGTGAAGGGTCAATTCATCATTGAAAAGGGGCCATGTTATTTAATTAATTATGGGTGCCAAACTATGTGCAAATGATAAAACATTTAATATGTTTTAAATGTGCTTTTTGAGGGAAATCGCACCTCTTGAAGAGAATATTATAAATTACTTCAAGGAGGTCGAATGAAGGCATTCTATTGAGCATTTTGATTTCATGAATTGTCTGTGAAGAAGAAGCCAAGGGTTTTTGTCTTTCAAGCCCTTAGAGAACGATAAACTCTTCAATGTTGCAGCCATTTGAGGTGGTGAAATATCCATTGAATTTGGCCTTCAGGAGAACTTCATACAGAGGTTCTATTTGTACAAATTCAGAGTATTTGATTAGGGGTTTCAAAGCAAAAATAAAGGATTTTGGCAGAACGAAGAGCAGATTAGAAGCTGAGTGTTTGTGATTGTTGGCACAAATCCCAGGGTAGTATGACCTGTTTTTTTGTAGTCATTTATTGCAGCAAGGAGGCGGCTGCTCTAAAGGGGCGATTTTGAACAAGAGGGTATCATAAAATTTCAAGTAAAATCAAGAAGGTGCGCCCAACATTATAGAAGCCAGCCACAACAAATTTGAGGAGAAATACTTCATATTTGGGGAGAATCAAATTTCTTTGTGAGTTGCTTTTTACCAGCAAATTCAAGAATTGAAGTGTAGATGTAATTCTTCTTATTTCCTGGGTATGCTGTATTATGTAATGATTCTAAGTGAATGAATAATAAATCTATTGGCTGCAAAGGTTGTTTCTTTCAGATTTTATGTAGTTTTCAGTTTGAGTATTCTTCTGCATTTATTTTAATTGCTTTTTTATATCTAAACCCCAAAAACAAACACATATTTTAGCAAAACAAACAAAAGTCAGAAATTCACCTTAGAGGGTTTCAGTTTGAAAGACTTGGAGTCTTTACAATTGCATACAACAAACGTACCCGGAAATCCTTAGATTAATTAAATAAGAAAGATTTGGTACATGCTAGGAAAAATATGCTGAAATTGGTGAAATGCAACCCTCACCTCCAAATAATGGTTTCTCGCTGACAAAAACTGGATCAAAAGGCCTGAGAATGCTAGGCATTTAGGATGCAAACAATAGAAGGTCCAAAGAGAAGGCGTTTCAGCCTTCCAGATCACACGCCTAGCTAGAAGCAACACGACTCCCAAGGATGAAGTACGGCCAACAAAGAAGAATGTACGACCAGCTTATTGAATGCTCATAAACTATGAATGAAGGCGCCACAATCTAGTTTGACCCTTCCTTATTGTAAATTGCAAAGAAATTGAATAGTAAATCTCTGATGGAGCACAAATGGACTCCTCTATGAAGCCCTCTCAGAAGCAACAATTCGGTTGGTATTTCACAGCCTCACAATTGCAGAACACTGAAGAATTCTCATTCTTCAATGGTGAAAATACTCTGAAACCCTTGTCTCAGGCACAAATATCAAGAAGCCAAGAAATGATGTCAAATGATGAAAAGGTCATGTCGACTTGTTTCTTGCCTCTTTTATCCTCCTCAAAATGGCACGAATTCCCAAAAAGCACGACTTTTGTCATTTAAATACATTTAAAATGTATTCAAGTCACTTTATAATCTTTTATAATATTTCTTCAACTTGGGCATACCTTTTTTGACTAAAGTGATTTAAATCTCACTTTATAATATTTAAGTGGCTTTAATTTTTACAAAGTCAAATTATAACTTTATAATATCCCCATAAGTTAATTAAATGACTTAACCACTAAAATATTAATAGCTCCCTCAAAACTTAGTATTTTGACGTGCCGTCAGAAGCTGACAAACACTGATTTGCAAAGGTATGCACTGAACCCAATACTGAACTGAAGGAGTGGAAATGACAATATCCACCATTATCTGCCACTGAGAGCCCCCTATCCAATATATTAGCCTACGAGGGTCCAATTAATAGGCTAACCCATCTGCTACTGAAACTGACTAGAGTGGGGACATTACATCTACGCTCCCCTTTTTAAAACTTTTCTCCCCTTTCTTTCTTTTAAAAAATTTCTATCATTTTATTTTGCCAAATACATTTCAATAAAATCAATAAATTGATTTAATAACATTACAAATTAATTTAATTCTAATTGATATCTTTCCACAGCCAAGAATGTAAATCAATTCAATAAAATTACGTTTTAACTAGCAATATTTCACTTAAGCCAAATAAATTATATTGTGATAATAGTTAATCAATTTCATTTACTAACATATAAAAACTAATTAAATTTAATTGATATTTCCTGATAGCTAGGAAATTAAATCAAGCAATAACAAGTACAACTATTAATCTTTATCGTAACCATTTCCATTTAGAAGGCAATTAAACTTATTTCAAACGAATAAATTGAATTCATGTAATTCTTTTCAACCAAGAATATAATAATGTAATAAGCCATTTTCTGCTAAAACACAAATATTATTTTTTCAGCACAAGCATTAAATATTCACAAAAGCGATAAATACACATTTTGAAATAACTTTAAATGTAATGCAAAAAAGATAAATTAAACACACACAAAGGCTCAACCACATTTTACAGGTTGTCACAATTTTTGGGTCTTGGATTTGCTGTCAATTTGGATCTGGCTTAGCACAAGGATTCACAGGGCTAAGAAGGGTGAGATGGCTAAGCGGAATCCATGTCAACTTCTTCACATACTAACATACCATTTGTCTAATATCTTTAAATTTATTACACACTCAGGTTAAATATCAAGTGTACTTGCTTCATGTAATAAATAGTAGAAGCAACATAATCAAACCAACATGGTATAAATTATAACATGATATTTAATCATAACATCTATTGTAATCATCTATGACTAGCATGTTCATCTAGGAACAATATGCATAATCAACAATAACACATAATGTTGAAACATTGAAATGATTTAACATACATGAACACAACATAAGCATCCCATAATGCATAGTCGAACATGCAAATCAATACATAACCTCATTTGAAACACCTAGATGGCTAGTAATGGCATAGTGTGATGATTAAATTGTAGTGTTGTGATTCTTGTCACCAAGGTTCAAACCCCTACTAGGGTGTTATTGTTGAGTGTTTGTGTTGGGGATGAGCTCCCTCGTCTATGGCCTCACTGGTTCATAGCTCTGGTCAAAAGTGTTTACCCCCAATTTAAAATTAAAAATAAAATAAAATTGGAAACACCTAGATAGCCATACAAGCATAACCACAAAAGCATCCAGAATACACCCTCATAACACCTCAATGGCACAATAACCTCATCGTCAAGTTCAGTGCAGCAAATCATAACACATGAATCACATAATACACTAAAGCAATACTCAATGCAACACATATCATATGAATTAGAAGGCACACAAGGCAAACACAAGGGTGGGCATTACACAAACTCATATTATAAGGCTTCAATCCTTTAGTAAAGGCTGCAGTACTCTTTATTCCTCCTCTCTCACTTGTATGGAAATAAACAAGGGCTGCTAACGGTAGTGATAATAAAATATAATGTTGTGGAAAATACTTCAAATGCTGGCCCATGATGAACAATTAGATAAACTTTGAATTCAAAATAATAATGATAATTGAAAATTCAAATGATGCCAACAAATACTTTCCAAGAGTTAGAAACATGAATTAATGGAGGGAAATATCAAATAACAGCCAATAAATGAATAATCAGTACATCTACATTGTAGCAATATTGTGGCAGCACTGTAGCAGCAACATGTAAACTTGAAAATTCGACCAAAAATGCTGATTTGATGATGTAGAACAATTTCTTGCTAATATGAATTGAAACAATTGCAACCAATAAGCTCAAATGCGATCCTTGAGTAGGATTGCCTCAAATGAATATGAGGGTTTTTCTCTCCAAATCCAACTATGGAAAACTAAGAGGGTTTTTGTTCTCTAGATCTTCAACACCAAGGGTTTTCATCCTTGAATGCTTCAAACTTCAAATTGGAAGGAATAATCAAAATGACAAAATTGGATAGATAGGGTGTGAACCGTGACTTCTCTTTTATAGATGCCTACTTTGGGCCTTGTATTTTATTTACTTTTCCCTCTAGGTATTTAAAAATATTTTTAAATTACATCCAAAGACCCTTTTTGAATTACATTTTGATTAAAGTGTTAAAAACAATTATTTAAAAATTACATAGGACCTATAATAATGTTTAAGTTGCCATTTTGAAAATAAAGTGATTGGGACCACTTAAAATATTATTATTTCCCTTATTTTTTTCTTTTAGCCCATGGAAAATAAAATAGGCTATGGGTCTTCAATCAACTCTTTTTATTCTTGAGAAAGGGACATGATTGTCTTAAATGGATTATCAGGGCCTTAGAAGGCAAGGATGCTTGGAAAGTTCTCATTCAACATTCTATTTCATCTAGAGTGTCCTTTGGGTATCCAACTTGGAAAGACCTTGGGCTTCATACTCTCCTCACTATGAAGGAACCCATTAAGATACAAGGCACATTTGTTATCAAAAGTATTTGGAAGGCTTGAGAATCCATCATGTCATGGCATTTGTGGGTTGGCAACGACTTTTACAATGGTCTTTCTTTAATCAATAGTCTATTTGGTGATCATCGGTTCTTTCTTTTCAAGAATGACCTCTGGCTAAAACCCCATGGGTTCAAGCTTTGAAGTTTTATAAAGGAAGCATAAAAACATTGTTAGATCTTTTCAACAAAGTCACCAAGACTTTCTTAACTTGGATTGAGGCCAAATTGAAATTCTAGTTGTCAAACTAGGATTGGGAGATTTACCAGACGATTATTAATGCCATTCCTTCTCATGTGGTTCAACTTCACAAAATTGGGGTTAGGACTTTCAAGCCTAGTGGAAGGATTCAAAATGGTATTTGGATACACCATTTCGTAACTAAAACACTATAAGGGATGTATTTGGTGTAATGTCCCCATTTTTAGCCATGTGGTTTTGTGAGCTTTTGGCCAGTTTTTGAGTTTTCCCATAAGCTTGTAAGTGAGTTGGGGAGAACTCCAAAGTTCTTGAAGATCACAGGTTCAACATTTCTTGGTTTCTGTTGTTGGCATTGAACTCAGTGGGTATTTTGGATTGCAGTGATGATTTCAGAAGTGTTTTTGGCCTCTTGGGTTGTTCTCCAAACTTTTTGGAAAGCATGACTATTTTTAGTGAGTCTTCGAGTTGGCACTTGTCATCATCCCTTGGCTTTAGTTACATCTTGACATGATCAGAATTGGATTCCAAAGCCTTGGCAATGCTTTCTGCAAGTTGGGTGGAGTATTTAAAATATACATTTAAGTTTATAATGTTACTTGTTAAAATATTTGCTAACTGTTATATTTTATTAAAGTGACTTTTGCATGTAATGAATTATTTAATACGAAAAAACAAAAAAAAACATTTTTTTCGAAAAAGCAATGAAAAACAAAAAAAGGTTTTTCCAAAAAAGCAACAAAAAAACTATAAAAGGAGGTTTGGGGCTCTCATTTCTCATATGCTGAAGAGTACACATAAGGGAATGCTAGCGGATTGAACCTACATGTTTTTCCTCGAATCTTGTGAGGATGAAAACCCTCATTGGATCACTGGTTTCAGATCTAAAAGATAATCTGTAGCTGGTTTGGAGTGGTTCTTGTTGATTTAAGATAGCATCGGTCAGATATAAATGATGATTGCATTTATGCATCATCATCATTTATATTTAATCGAACTACTCTTAAATATAAACGTCTTCAAATAAGTTATTCGAATCTTGATTATGATAGAAATTCAAGGATAAATAATTCAAATCTTGATTATTCGAATCTTTGATTGCTGCTTGTTAAAAGCATGATAATTGGTAAAATATTAACTACCGAATTTACCAAGGGAACCCGCACGCTCAAGGAACACGTCCCATGAGCGGACGTGTCTCCACCTTGTGGAGACACGTCCTCTCATGAGACGCGTCTCCTTAGAGCGTGTCTTCTCCCATGATATAAATGGGAAATCATTTCTATCTTGCAAACATTGAAATTAATTAATGTTCTGCAATCAGCACATTCGAAATACAAAAGTATAAAATCTGACTTAGAATTCTTACACAGAATTTCAGACTTAGAATTTCCATAGGTCTTTTAGGATCCAACTTTGATAAGATTTGATAAACATTTACAGTTCTACTCAAGAATCACCTTTGTACTTCACAGAGTTTGTAGATTGGGTTTTTAATTTGAAGATTTTTGAAGTATTTTGACTTCCAAATTTTTTGGGTTGTTTCTTTAGTGTTGATTTTTTGAGTTTTGAGTGTGTTTGAAGATTTCATGAAGGATTTTAAAGATGGCTGTACCATATCTAGGGCTGGCCATACTAATTTATGTGGGTGTTAGGGTTTGAGATCATTTCTATGCATTAACAAAGCCTTTTCCATTGATGGCTGGTCGTACAATTCTTGCTGGGCAGATTTTGTTGTGCTGGAAGTCGTACAACACTCATGGCAGGTCGTACATATGTTTTGGAGGGTTGGCGAGTTGATCCCAAGCTTAGAACGCCTTCAGTTCAGAGGTTTATTCATCTTGAGGGCTGTTCATATTCCTGCTCTTTGGAGTCCATTGGAGAGTGCTGGATATGTGTGGAGTTTCTGAAGGCTCTTGGGCAATGTTATATGCAAGTTTGATGAGTGTTTGAAGAGATTATATTGCTGTTACAGACCTTCTGTACTTTATTCCTTTGACCTGCAATATAGTTCAATGGAGTTGGGCACGTTTGATGGTGTTTGACAACCTTGGAAGGATGTTTTTTGCAACCTAGAAGGAGTTTAGAAGAGTTTCATTGCTGTTTGGACCTGCATTTACTAACAATAGTCTTGTAGCTGTTCATTCCAGTTATAACAGACCTGCAACGCTTCCTATCATGCTCATTTTCTAGTGCTGGGTGTGACTAGAAGGGTGTCTAGTGGAGCTGAGTGTGTAAGGTGTTTGACATACCTGGGAGAAGTTCCATGTGGGTTTGGAGTGTGTGTGAGAAGATTTCCCCATCACTGTTGATCTAGTGCAGGGAAGTTTCAGATCTGCAACTTCATTTGTCATGACTTTTCAGATCTGTGACACTTAGTTTCATCACCATTTTCAAGGTATTTTTGACATAGGTGTTTCATACTGATGTTTATACCATGTATTGCTAGTTTGTGGGATGATTATGCAATCAGAACATTGTAACAACAGTTGAATGTACATTGATTATTTATTTCAGAACTTTATGACAGTAGAGCACCATTAATTTGCATGTTCATGTTGATGATTATCATTGGCAAAAAATAAAATAAAAATCTAGGGTCGTTATTACAGTGGTATCAGAGCTGGTTTTCCTGCCAGCTTGTGCTCTTAATCCTATTGTGCAGCTGCAGTTGTCTCTATGAGTGAGAGGGAATTGAGATATTACACCTGAAAGCAGAAGACAAAACCACAAACTCCTTTTGAAAATCCTTTTGCAACAGATCAGAGATTACATTAGAGTTCTACCAGTGACAATGACAGTTCTACACATTTCTCAAACCACAGCCCACTTTCAACCATGGGTGACAGGGGTAAGGACAGACTTGGTTCAGTTGGTCCCAATACTAGAGCAGAGAGGAAATTTGATGCAATGCTTGATATGATGTCCTAGATGTTATCAAAACTCAATCAGAATATGCCACACGAAGCTCAAAATATTCCACAGGGTACTCAAATGCAAAATGGTGAAACAAGTTCTACAAATCAGCAGAACACTAAGGGACACATAGTTGCAACAGTATCAGGGTCCGTTCCTAGACCACTTAAACCTTATTTTACATGTAGAGAGGAGGTATAGGTTGCTCCAGAGGTTCAACTTCCTTTGGTAGATGAGGCGAGGGCTGGTTTTGCAGAGTATGCAACACTACCTGATAAGATCCAAAACCATTTATTTCTGAATGACTTCCTGAATCAAAGGAAGAAGAGAGGAGGTGTTAGAGTTGAGAATAGAGGTCTAGTAGTTCAGAGAGACTTCCAGCATGCATTGGGTAAGGTGACATTATCGCATTTCAATGGGAGTGATAAATGTATTGGTAGAGCATGGGTGCAAAAGTTAGACAACTATTTGGCACTTAGACCGATGTTGGAGGATGAGGCAATCAAGTTTGCCACGCTTCATTTGGACGGGATAGCCCATGAGTGGTGGTAGGATGGCTTGGTTACACTAGGCCACAATTTAATCACCACCTACTATGAATTCACAAATAAGCTCATCAAGAGATTTGACAAAAAGGATCTTGAGTTGCATTTTAGAGAGCTTGCTCAGTTGAAGCAATATGGTTCCCTTGACACTTACATCTCAGAGTTTCAGAGGCTTTTAGTTATGGTCCCAAGCATCACAGAGAGGAGACTTGTAGTCCTTTTCAGTGAAGGACTAATGGAGCCCTGTTGTGACCTTTTCACACATCGCCCCATTGCAAATGGGGACCCTTTGTTTTTGCTTTTTGAGTTTTTGCCTTGGTGTCGCAATTGCTAATTACCATTTTCTTTTACAATGAGGAGTTTGAGTTTTTGAGGGGTCAGCCGAGCCAAGTAAAGAATTTAAGCCTGAATCAGTGTGCAAACGTCATTACAATGCTTAGAGGGCCTGAAGGACGAAGATCGACTGTCGTTGAGTCAATTCTGACACCTCCTACTTTTTGGGGATTTTCACTCCAAACCTCCTATTTTTTAGGGACTTGATTTTTGGCATTTTTGGCCCATGTTGGACTTCCTATTTTGTAGGGGCTATTTTTGGAAAGTTGCTATTTTTGGAAAAGTTTTTATTTTTGGCAGGATTTCCATCTTTGGAGAGGGTCCAGATTTCAAAAAATTAGTTAGAGGTCCCAAAAAATCAATGGAACATCACGAAAATCACACATGGCGAAAGTAACCAGCATGAAATTCATTGAAAAATTTGCCTAAGTATGGAAAATGGACCCAAGCTAAGAAGCAATGGCATAAGCACATGCAAAGTCCGCCATAGGAAGAATGTGCAATGGCATGAGATAGAGGCAAGTCCGCCCAGCACAAGAGGTTTGGATGGAATGACATAAGGCCAAGTTCGCCCCATCATGGCACAACTCAAGGTGAAGTCCGCCCAGCTCATGAAGACATGGCATGAAGTAATGCCAAGTCCGCCCATGCTGGAATGTGAGATGGCTTGATCATAAGCCAAGTCCGCCCACTCAAGAAAAGATGGCATAACGCCTTACCAAGTCCGCTCAAGGAAAGTTGGCTTGATCATAAGCCAAGTTCGCCCAACAGATGAAGACATGGCACAAAGTAGTGGAAAGTCCGCCCTACCATGGCAAGTAGTTGGTGAAGTCCGCCCAGCTTGGAAGAAGGCAGAAAATTAAAAATTTGGCTAAGTATGAACACCTTTGAGGGGGAAAATTTGAAAAATTTGTCTAAGTATAAGTGCCTTGCCTATGTAATGCTACCTTGGGGAGAAAAATTTCATGAAATTGACTAAGTATTTGATGCCTTGGAAAATGAAATTTGTATTTTGGCTAAGTGTAAAAGGAAAATACATGTGGAAAAGAAGTTCCAAGTCCGCCATGCCAAAATGAGAATGGCGATAACTTCTTGAAGTCCGCCCTTGCAGTATGGGAAGAAGACTCCAAAGTCCACCCTTGCAACATGGAAAGAAGTCTCCAAAGTCCGCCATAAGGAATGGTGAGAATGTCCAGACAAGAGGAAAGTCCTACCTTGGCACTTAGTAAAAATGGCAAAGACAAGACAAAGTCCGACCTTGCTCAATGGATGGATGGCACAAGCATGAGAAATTCCGACTTTTCCCAAGCATAGCATGTCCAAACCTTTATAAGGCATGTCCAAGGCAAAATAAAGTCCGACCTGGGCCTAGAGAAGAAAATGTCTTGAGCATCATGAAGTTCGACTTTGATTGAAGAAAAACGTCCAAGCTCATATGAAGCCCGCTGAGGAAATGGAAAAGCACATGCAAAGTATGACTTAGGAAGAAAATGAAGATGTCAAGACAAGGATAAAGTCCACCCAGCCAAGGAAAAACAAAAAATTGGCTAAGTAAAAAATTCAAAAAAATTGGAAAGGCACAAGTGAAGTCTGACCTCCCTTAGCAAGGAATGTCGAAAGCCTCATAAAGTCTGACCTTGGCATAAAGAGTGAATGGAGAGACCAAAGTAAAGTACGCCCAAGGAGAAAAAATTTAGAAAATTGACTAAGTGTTGGAAGGAAAACAAGAGGAATAAAGAAGAAAAGTAAAGAGGAAGTGAATAAAATCCTTGTCCAAGGATGGAGTTTGCCCTACATAGCACAAGCCAAATTCAGAATTGAAGACAAATCCATAGGCAAAGTTCATCCGAAACCTTGGCTAAATGTTGAATGGTCCGCGTGAAGGTGTTACAAAATGAACTTGAATAGCCAAAATTTGGCTAAGTATGGGAAATACTTCACAGAGAAAATTCCAATTTCCAACATTGTGGTGAAAGCACATAGGCATTCTTCTCCAAATTCAAGGCAGTTGAAATAATATCCGGACATCTTGGGGGGATTTCATCTACAATCCCAAACCTATTGAAGCAATCAGGAAAGAAAATAACTTCAAGTCTAGACGTTTGCACCAAGGTGAGACTTCCAATACAGGTAAGAAGAAGAAATCAAAGTCCCAAAAGGAATCCAGCTAGGAGGAAACAAGCACAAGAGGTAGAGTCATTGGCAAGGAAAATATTCTAAGGCAAGAGCATGGAAAAATGAACAAAGTGACCAAGGAGGACATCCAACCTACTGAAGTGGCGCCTCGACCAATCAAGTTGTTCCAAGTCAGCACGTCCAGATTCAACAACTTTCTATTTTATTTGTTGGTTCATATTTAGTAAAAAGGACAAGTATCCTCGAATGTAATTTTCTCATTGGTCGAGGAGTAGTTAGTTGCAACAAACCCTAATTAGGGTTTTATTCTGTAATCTCGGCCGTTGATCCTAAATCAATCTTGGCCATTGAATTGTAATTGGGGAGCCTATAAATTGAGCTCAACCCTCATTTGTAAAGCATGGGAGCATGTTGCAAAACATGTTGAGATAAGTAAATTGTGTACGACTGCTAAAGTAATAAGCAATGCATGCATTGTTTTGATGGTGATTACTTCTCTTATTTTGGAGTTGGCATGGTTCTTATCCCTCATCATAGTTTAGATTTTATTTCTTGTATGTTAGATGAATGCAAGATCTAATAAGTATTGATTTATGGTGAAACTTTTGCTCATATTTTCTTTGAAAGGATGATTTTCATTCAATGCGTAAAGCTAGCTTGAGCTTACTTTGTGGATACTTAACTTCTGTTTGGATAAATATTGTTCAATTTGATGGTAGTTATTCATGATGTGAAAATCATAAGCACATTCCCTTGAAGATTGCACCCCCTTTGTGTAGTTGTCGTTGAGCGTGGCGAAGCAAAGCGTGGTTATTGGTTCCACCAAGTCAATATCGTCTCTTGAATTCGTAGGAAGTAGACTAGAAATTCTAAACCTTTATCTCCTTTTTTTAGTTTGTTTGATCCAAGACCCAAATAGTAGAGCCTCATTGTCTGGACCTTCGTTGTGAATTGAACAAGCCTAGCATAAGTCCTTTTGTGTTACCAGCATATCACAACGACCATTGAGCTTATCTGCACGTCAATACTTGACATAGGGAACCTTGGAATCGCCATATGATCTTCTCGCAATCTTAGCATACGCGGTGGTTTTTCAAGAGAGGATAGGGTGTCTTTGGGCATTTTATTCTGATGTTTGGTGTGTCATAAAACGTACATCAACAAGCCCATAAGAGGTTGAGTTAAGGCTTTTGATCCACCAAGTTTATTGGAGGCTATGAGGAAGGCTAGGAGTATGGAGCTTGCTGCTCCAAAGAACAAATTCTCGTGAAAAACCTTTCAGCATGATAAAGATAAGAAGCGTGATAAGAAGGAATCAAATCAGCCCAAAGAATCCTCTACAAAGAAGGTGGAGAAAGACTTTAGAAAGGAGCTAAGGAAGATTAATCTTTGTTTTACATGTCAAGAACCATGGGCCCTAGGTCATAAGTGTTTAGAAAAAGGGAAAAATTGTCAATTGGAGGCATATTCAGGTGATGGTTCTGAATCAGAAATTTCAGACCAGCAAGCTAAAATAGAGAAGAGTTAGGAAGAAGAATCGACAGAAGAGTCCGAGGAAGAGAAGGGAAGTGTAGGTACCCTTGCTAGGCTCTCAAGGCTAAAAATAAATGATTCTTTCAGGATTAGAGGGATGTTGAAAGGGCAGAAAATTGTTGCTCTTATTGACACAGGTGCCATACATAATTTCATTGATGAGAACATTGTAGCACAAAGAGGGCTAAAAACTAAGAACTTTGAAGGCTTTAGAGTCATGGTTGCCAATGGTCACTCTATGTCTTGCACGAGGAAGATTCCACAATTGAAACTTCTATTGAATGACTATGATGTCAATGATGATTTTCATGTTGTGCATTACTAGAGACACTGATGTTGTCCTAGGTATGCAGTGGCTTTGTTCACTAGGAGAGATCACCTTGAATTTGAAATCCATGGAGCTGAAATATCAGGAGGGAAGGAAGATTGTGTTAAGAGGAATGTCCACAGATGGGTCCCGTAGTGCCACATGCAAGATGATGCAAAGAATAACTGATCATGGGCAAGAAACAAAGTCAAAGCAAGAAGGTGAAAATACTCGCCAAAATTTTGATAATCCCCTTTTTGATATGGATGTAGATCTAGCATATCCTAACCCTCTTTTTGAGATGCATGCTGAAAGTGTTGGGGAAGTACATTTCTCTTGTGATGGTTTGCTTCGTATGGCGGGTCATGATGGATTGGACTATTTTGGCATAGGGGTCGACCTTGTGGATTCACCACAAGGAGAGGAGTATTATGGTGGTTTAGTGGATGATGGGGTGGAGAGCCTATATATTGAAACTTCAAATGTCTGCAAATTCAATCTAGACGAGGCTCATATGATGATTAGAGTAGTGTAGCGTGAACATGGTGGAGCCATTTTGAGAGAGTTCCTATGCCAAAGATCATCTACATGGATTATTGGATACTAATGATGATGCGAGAAGTATACCATGGGGGATTACGGATCAAAAAGGCAATATTGATGCCGCTACTACCCTTTCTTACAACCACTTTATGACTCCATTTGTGTTTTTACAAGTGGATTGGAGGGAGATTTTGAGCAAAATTTGGGGGTCTACTAAGCTGGTGACTCATAAAAAGGGGTTTACAATTAAGGAAATGATCAGATTTTTCATGTGGGTTGAGGATTTTCAGTGTTGCAGCAGTTATTCTTCTTTTTGGTTGCTGTTTTCTCAAAAATCAGACTATAAGTTGCTAATTTCAGACTTGGACAGCTGCTAGTTTACATATTTTCAGACCATTCAGCCTCTTGACAAGGTTAGTTTATGGTTTCAGATGAAGGGAATGACTAATTCAGCTAACCAGGGTCAGTTTTGGATGGATGTTTGTAATGTCCCCTTTGGATATATCCTAAAGCTTGTCTTTTAGTCTTCTAAATTAAGATATACAATAAATTCAGAGTCAATATTTTAATGCTAAATCTCTCAATCCTATTAAGAGTTCCTTCCAAAGACTAATAACAGCTTGAGTAGCAGATCAGTTATATATATGTATATAATGTATTTAATGATCTGCTGTTAAGTATATATATATCACTCATAAATCCTTCCCTTTAAATATCTTTTTTTTTCTATCCCCCCCATATTGCTTTTCAATTCTCTGTATATATCTCCCTATCCATCTGATTAGAGACACCCTTTCTGAAGGGTGATGACTTTCCTTATAAGTTGCAAACCTTCCAAATAGTCACAACCCTTAGTAAAGCATAGTCGCACCACTTATGAAGTATCGCTGCCTTTAATGTAATGATTGTTATTTCCCTGGATTTATTAACTTAGACGTTGGTTATTTTAATAGTTAATCCTTGACAATGAATGCGAAGCAGCTCATGGATCATTATGAATGAACAATGTTCAATCAACTCCCATGTGTCCTTAATATATAGAGGAATCCTCATATAACTTAAACAAATACATGCTTCATGCTACATGTCCATATAATGATACCATGTAATACCAGAGTCGGCTATGGGACTGCCTTGCATTATATTTAATCATTTGTATAGATGTCTCGATAATATTAGGGTGCTTGGTATATAAATTTTGATGCACAAAAATATGCCAACCCCAAATTAATTCGCCCAGACCATGCCTTAGAAGAAGGTTATGCGATCGTAGTGTGAAGATCATTGACTCCCGGAAATACCGTATATCCTTAGCCACTCGACCAACAACAATGGTATCTCTGAGCGGTGATTTGTAACATGCGATGCTGGGATTCTGGATTCAACACAAGTAAAACGGATTTGCAAAAGATCATCCAACAATCAATAGATACATAGTGCTAGGAAATATATCTTCTAGCAGAATACTCATCATAGCCACGTGGCCGATAATCTAGATGTCGTGATCTTTTGATGGCATGATAATTCTTTTGACTGAGGCACATAACTAAATGGCCCAATACTAACTTAGGAGATGCTATCACTTAAGTTTTGACTATGAATCTTCCGTCTTTAATATCCCCATTGGGCTCCTCCACGTCAGCAAGATGTATATTCACTCGATCACTTCCCAGATTATAGTAATTCCAATATAGCGGTGGTGTTGATATTCAGTAGACAGTGCCCCGATAATAATAGTTGAATGCCAATATAGTTTGAGTCATTCGAATAAAAGCAATTATAAAGATGGCGTACATCAACTATTGATAATGTCTGTACTCATATGAAATTCTGCTATAGATCGATTACTCTATAGGGAGTCCTTGATTTTTGGAATATTGCTATCATCGACCTCTAACACGGATTGGAGTCAAACGCTCATAAACTTGGCATACTTGAAGCAACATAATATTTAGCTTCTCTCAATCCTCAAAACTTGGGACATTACATCTTGTAATGTCCCCTTTTGGATATGCATTTTGTTATTTCAGTGCTATGATTTCGGGGACATGACAATGTTCAGGCACCAAACAGTTTTCATTTCTTGTTTTCAATGTGCACTTGTGTTTGGGACAATAGATTACTTTACAGTTACAAATATTATGCCGGAGTGCAGGGAGTTAAAAATGAGGAAGTTAACATTAACTTTCTCAAATTTTCCCCATTGGTGCCATGGAATCTTGATAGTGGAGAGCAATTTTCTAAGGAGTTGACTGAAATCTTGTGGAGTTTGGTTGCTCTTCTTACAAGTAGACCAGAGGAGGTTACATTTGTTGGTGCACAATTGTACAATGCTTCAAGTAGAAGAAGCTACAAACCTCCTAGGTTGGTTTGGGATCTAGGA
>VDFB02291293.1:0-19420 GCA_007258455.2 Sequoia sempervirens | reverse complement strand
TTCACGAACCTTCATTTTTTGATGAGTTATAGCCACATTTAAGAAACCACTCGAGTCTGAGTTTTCGTGGGCCATCGATCTACTTTGGTTACTATGATTGTGGATTGCACTGTAGTTGTCCATTCTCTACATGTATTTTCTATGGGGGTCTTATCTATCCCTCTTTGATTAGAACCCTTTAGATGGAGCTTCTCAAGACTTAAATCATTAGTTTTACTAAAAATAGCAATTTCAAGTAAAAATCAACACATCCCAAAAGTAAGACAGTATTGTGGCAGCACCCGTATAAGTGTATTTTCTATCGCCTTTCACGAATCTTCATTTTGTTTTTGGTTATAGCTGCATTTGGGAAACCGATCATGTTTTAATTTTTGTGGGTCGTCAATCAACTTTGGTGACTGCGATTGTCAATTGTACTATAGTTGAGCATTTTGTATGCATATTTTTAAATGCCTTTCACAAACCTTCACTTTTTGTTGAGTTATAGCCGCATTTAGGATAACGCTCGTGTTTGAGTTTTTGTTGGCCATCGATCAACTTTGGTGACTACGACTGTGGATTACACTGTAGCTATGCATTCTTTATACGTATTTTCTGTCGCCTTTCGTGAACCTTCATTTTTTCGTTGAGTTATAGCCAAGGTTGGTAAAAGAATTAGTAATTTTGAGTTCACAATGGACCAGCCGATCCAACTTCAAAGTGAGCCCTGATTATGGATTACATTATAGTTAATCCCATTTGTATGCATATTTCTATAAGCCTTCGCTAACCTTCATTTTTCGTTGAGTTATAGCCGCATTTAAGAAACGGTTCATGTTTGAGTTTGTGTGGACCATCGATCAACTTTGGTGACTACAATTGTGGATTGTACTGTAGTTGTGCATTATGTACACATATTTTTAATCGCCTTTAACAAAAATTCATTTTTTGTTGTGTTATAGCCACATTTAAGAAACCACTCATATATGAGTTTTTGTGGACCATCGATCAACTTTGGTGACTACGCTCTTGGATTACACTATAGTTGTGCATTCTATATGCGCATTTTCTATCGCCTTTCACGAACCTTCATTTTTCTTTGAGCTATAGCCGCATTTAGGAAAATGCTCGTGTTTGAATTTTTGTGGGCCATCGATGAACTTTGGTGACTACGATTGTGGATTGCACTGTAGTTGTGCATTATGAATGCTAATTTTCTATCACCTTTCGCGAACCTTTAATTTTTATTGAGTTATAGCCACATTTAGGAAACCGCTCATGTTTGAGTTTTTGTGGGCCATCATTCAACTTTGGTGACTGCGCTCTTGGATTAAACTTTAGTTGTGTATTCTATACATGTATTTTCTATCGCCTTTCATGAACATTCATTTTTTGTTGAGTTATAGCCACATTTAGGAAATCGCTCATGTTTGAGTTTTTTTGGGCCATCAATCAACTTTGGTGACTACGATTATGGATTGTACTATAGTTCTGCATTCTCTACGCATATTTTTAATCACCTTTCATGAAACTTCAATTTTTATTGAGTTATAGCTGCATTTAAGAAAACACTCGTGTTTGAGTTTAATGGAGCCATCGATCAGCTTTGGTGACTCAAACATGTGGATTACAATGTAGTTGTGCATTCTATATGTGTATTTTTCTTGCCTTTGAGATATTTTATTTTTTGTTGAGTTATAGACTTTGTGAAATAAAACAATGTTTGAGATTTTGTGGGCCATCCGATCAAATTTGGTGATTGAGATTGTGGATTGCATTGTAGTTTTCCATTATGTACGTGTATTTTCTATCGCCTTTTGTAAAACCTTGATTTTTTGTTGACTTATAGCTGCATTTAGAAAATTGCTTATGTTTGTGTTTTTGTGGGCCATCAATCAACTTTGGTGACTACGATTGTGGATTGCACTGTAGTTGTCCATTCTCTACGTGTATTTTCTATCAACTTTCACGAACCTTCCTTTTTTGTTTAGATAGCCGCATTTAGGAAACCGCTCGAGTTTGAGTTTTTGTGGGCCATCGATCAGATTTGGTGACTATGATTGTGGATTTCACTATAGTTGTGCATTCTATACGCGTATTTTCTATCGCCTTTCACGAACCTTGATTTTTCGTTTAGTTATAGGCACACTTAGGAAACTGCTCGTGTTTGAGTTTTCATGGGCTGTTGATCATCTTTGGTTACTACGATTGTGGATTGCACTATAGTTGTCCATTACATAGGCATATTTTATTTCTTCTTTCGTGAACCTTCATTTTTTGTTGAGTTATAGTCTCATTTAGGAAATCGCTTGTGTTTGAATTTTGTGGGCCATCGATCAACATTGGTGACTACGATTGTGGATTTCACTATAGTTGTCCATTATGTACATGTATTTTCTATCGCCTTTTGTGAACCTTCATTTTTTGTTCAGTTCTAGCCGTGTTTAGGAAACCACTCGTGTTTGAGCTTTCCTAGTCCATCGATCAACTTTGGTGACTATGATTGTGGATTGCATTGTAGTTGTCAATTATGAACGCTAATTTTCTATCCCCTCTCGCGAACCTTTATTTTTTCTTGAGTTATAGCCGCATTTAGGAAACTGCTCGTGTTTGAGTTTTTATGGGCCATCGATCAACTTTGGTCACTATGCTTGTGAATTACACTGTAGTTGTCCATTCTATACATGTATTTTCTATCACATTTTACAAACCTTCATTTTTTGTTGAGTTATAGCCGTATTTAGGAAAGCCCTCGATTTTGATTTTATTAGGCTAGCAATTAACTATTCTATTAATGGATTATACTATAGTTATGGGTTCTACTCCTTATATTCTTAATATTTTCATGAACCTTCATTTTTGTTGGAGTTATATGCTTAGCATTTAAAGCTCGTGTTTGAGTTTTCATGGGGCATTGATCAACTTTGGTGACTACGATTGTTGATTACACTATAGTTGTGCATTCTATACGCATATTTTCTATCGCCTTTTGAGAACCTTCATTTTTTATTGAGTTATAGCCACACTTAGGAAATTGCTCGTGTTTGAGTTTTTGTGGGCCATCGATATACTTTGGTGAGTACGATTGTGGATTGCACTGTATTTGTCCATTTGGTGAGTACGCTTGTGGATCTGTAATTGTGCATTCTATACGTGTATTGTCTATCGGCTTTCGCAAACCTTCATTTTTTGTTGAGTTATAGCCGCATTTAGGAAACTGCTCTTGTTTGAGTATTTGTGGGCCATCGATCAACTTTGGTGACTACGATTTTGGATTACACTGTAGTTTTACATTCTATACACGTATTTTCTATTGCCTTTCACGAACCTTCATTTTTTGTTGAGTTATAGCCGCACTTAGGAAACCGCTCATGCTTGAATTTTTGTGGGCCATTAATCAACTTTGGTGACTACAATTGTGGATTGTACAATAGTTGTGCATTATGTATGCATATTTTTGATCGCCTTTCACGAAAATTTATTTTTTGTTGAGTTATAGATGTATTTAAGAAAACACTCGTGTTTGAGTTTTCGTGGGCCATCGATCACCTTTGGTGACTACGATTGTGGTTTACACTATAGTTTTTCTTTCTATATGCATATTTTCTATCGCCTTTCGTGAACCATCATTTTTTGTTGAGTTATTGCCACACTTAGGAAACCGCTCGTGTTTGAGTTTTCGTGGGCCATCGATCAAATTTTGTGTCTACGATTGTGGATTGCACTATACTTCTATATTATGTATACGTATTTTCTATCACCTTTTGTGAACCTTCATTTTTTGTTTAGTTATAGCTGCATTTAGGAAACTGCTCAAGTTTGAAATTTTGTGGGCCATCGATCAATTGTGGTGACTATGATTTTGGATTGTACTATAGTTGTGCATTCTGTATGCATATTTTAATTCCCTTTCATAAATCTTCATTTTTTGTTGAGTTATAGTCGTATTTAGGAAAACACTCGTATTTCAGTTTTCATGGGCCATCGATCAACATTGGTGACTACGATTGTGGATTACATTGTAGTTGTCCAGTGTGTACGCGTATTTTCTAGCCCATTTTGCAAACATTGATTTATCGTTGGGTTATAGCCACATTTAGGGAACCGTGTTTGAGTTATCGTGGGCCATTGATCAACTTTGGTGACTACGATTGTGGATTGCATTGTAGTTGTTGATTCTATATGGGTATTTTCTATCGCCTTTCGTGAGCCTTCATTTTTTTTTTGGTTATAGCCGCATTTAGGAAACCACTCCTGTTTGAATTTTCATGGGCCATCGATCAACTTTGGTGACTATGCTTGTGGATTACACTATAGTTGTGCATTGTATACGCATATTTTTTATTGCCTTTTGTGAACCTTCATTTTTTGTTGAGGTAAAGCCACATTTAGGAAACCGATCATGTTTTAGTTACTACGATTGTGGATTGTACTGTAGTTGTGAATTCTAGACATATTTTTAATCGCCTATCACGAACGTTCATTTTTTGTCTAGTTATAGCCGTATTTTGGAAAACACTCATGTTTGAGATTTTGTGGGCCATCGATAAGCTTTAGTGACTACAATTGTGGATTACACTATAGTTGTGCTTTCTATACGCATATTTTCTATCGCTTTTCATGAACCTTTATTTTTGTTGAGTTATAGCAGCACTTAGGAAACCGTTCGTGTTTGAGTTTTCGTGGGCCATCGATCAAATTTGGTGACTACGATTGTTGATTGCATTGTAGTTGTCCATTATGTACGTGTATTTTGTATCACCTTTCGTGAATCTTCATTTTTTGTTGAGTTTTAGCCGTATTAAATAGAAAACTGCTCAAGTTTGAGTTTTCATGGGCCATCGATCAACTATGGTGACTACGATTGTGCAGTGTACTCCAATTGTGCATTATGTATGCATAATTTTAATCTTCTTTCACAAATCTTCATTTTTTCCGCATTTATGAAACCACTCATGTTTGAGTTTTCATATGTCATCGATCAACTTTGGCGACTACGATTGTGCATTACACTGTACTTGCATATTCTATATGCATATTTTCTATCGCCTTTCACGAACCTTCATTTTTTGATGAGTTATATCCCAACTTAGGAAATTGCTAGTGTTTGAGATTTCGTGGGCCATCGATCAACTTTGGTGACTATGATTGTGGATTGCACTGTAGTTGTCCATTTTGTACATGTATTTTCTATCTCCTTTCGCGAAGCTTCATTTTTTGTTGAGTTATAGCCGCACTTAGGAAACCGCTCGAGTTTGAGTTTTCATGGGCCATTGATCAACTTTGGTGACTATGCTTGTGGATTACACTGTAGTTGTGCATTCCATACACATATTTTCTATTTCCTTTCGCGAACCTTCATTTTTTGTTGAGTTAAAGCCACATTTAGAAAACCACTCATATTCAAGTTTTTGTGGGCCATCAATCAACTTTGGTGACTACAATTGTGGATTCTACTATAGTTGTGCATTCTGTATGGATATTTTTAATTGCCTTTCACAAAAAATCATTTTTTGTTGAGTTATTGCCGCATTTAGGAAAACGCCCGTGTTTGAGTTTTCATGGGCCATATATCAACTTTGGTGATTATGTTTGTGGATTACAATGAAGTTGTGCATTATGTACGCATATTTTTAATCGATTTTCACGAACCTTCATTTTTCATTGAGTTATGGCCGCACTTAGGAAACTGCTCGTGTTTGGGTTTTCTTGGGCCATCATTCAACTTTGGTGACTACGATTATGGATTGTACTATAGTTATGTATTTTGTATGCAAATTTTTAGTCACCTTTCACGAACATTGATTTTTTGTTGAGTTATCGCCACATTTAGGAAAACGCTCATGTTTGAGTTTTCGTGGGCCATCGATAAACTTTGGTGACTACAATTGTGGATTGTACTATAGTTGTGCATTTTGTATGGGTATTTTTAATAACCTTTCACGAACCTTAATTTTTTGCTGAGTTATAGACGAATTTAAGAAAACGGTTGTGTTTGAGTTTTCGTGGGCCATAGATCAACTTTGGTGACTACAATTGTGGATTACATTGTAGTTGTGCATTCTATACGCGTATTTTCTATCTGCTTTCGTGAACCTTCATTTTTTCGTTGAGTCACGGCTGCACTTAGGAAACCACTCGTGTTTGAGTTTTCGTGGGCCATCAATCAACTTTGGTGACTACGATTATGGATTACACTGTAGTTATCCATTCTGTACGCGTATTTTTCATCTCCTTTTGTGAACCTTCATTTGTTCTTGTGTTATAGCTACATTTAGGAAATCACTCGAGTTTGAGTTTTCGTGGGCGATCGATCAAGTTTGGTGACTATGATTGTGGATTACACTATAGTTGTACATTCTATACGCGTATTTCCTATCACCTTTCGTGAACCTTCATTTTTTGTTGAGTTATCGCTGCATTGAGGAAATCGCTCATGTTTGAGTTCCTATAAGCCACCGATCAAATTTCGTGACTACGATTGTCTATTGTACTGTAGTTGTTCATTTTGTATGCATATTTATAATCTCACCTTTTATGAACCTTTATTTTTTCTTGAGTTATAGCCACATTTAGGAAAACCCTCGTGTTTGAGTTTTCCTAAGCCATCGATCAACTTTGTTGACTATGATTGTGAATTACACTGTAGTCGTGCATTCTATACATGTATTTTCTATTGCATTTTTTAAACTTTCATTTTTTTTTGAGTTATAGCTAAACTTAGGAATTCGCTCGTGTTTGAGTTTTCGTGGGTCATCGATCAACTTTGGTGAAAATGATTGTGGATTACATTGTAGCTGCGCATTCTATATGCGTATTTTCTATCACCTTTCGTGAACCTTCATTTTTCATTGAGTTATAGTTGCACTTAGGAAATCGCTCGTGTTTTAGTTTTAGTGGGCCATCAATCAACTTTGATGACTAGGATTGTGGATTGCATTGTAGTTATCCATTCTGTACATGTATTATCTATCACCTTTTAAGAAACTTTTTTTTTTGTTGAGTTATAGCCACATTTAGGAAACCACTCGAGTTTGATTTTTTGTGGGCCATCGATCAACTTTGGTGACTACGCTTGTGGATTACACAGTAGTGCATTCTGTACATGTATTTTCTATCGCCTTTCAAGACCATACATTTTTTTTTGAGTTATAGCCACATTTAGGAAACCACTCGTGTTTGAGTTTTCATGGGCCATCGATAAACTTTGGTGACTATGACTGTGGATTGTACGTTCTACATTCTATACACATTTTTAATCGCCTTTGATGAACCTTTATTTTTTGTTGAGTTATAGCCACATTAAGGAAAACACTCGTGTTTGAGTTTTTCATGGGCCATCGATTAACTTTGGTGACAATGCTTTTGGATTACACTGTAGTTTTGCATTTTGTATACATATTTTCTAGCGCCCTTCATGAAGCTTCATTTTTTGTTGAGTTATAGCGGCATTTTGGAAACCGTTCATGTTTCAGTTTTTGAGGGCCATCAATGAACTTTGGTGACTACAATTGTGGATTGTACTGTAGTTGTGCATTTTGTACGCATATTTTTAATCACCTTTACGAATCCTCATTTTTTGTTGAGTTATAGCCACATTTAGGAATTCAGTTTTCGTGGGCTATCAATCAACTTTGGTGACTACGATTGTGGATTACTGTAGTTGTGAATTTTTTACACATATTTTTAATCACCTTTGACGTACCTTAATTTTTTGTCGAATTATAGCTGCATTTAGGAAACTGCTCAAATTTAAGTTTTTGTGGGCCATCAATCAACTTTGGTGACTACGATTGTGGATTGTACTATAGTTGTGCATACTTTACGCATATTTTTAATGGCCTTTCAAGAAACTTCATTTTTTGTTGAGTTATAGCCGCATTTAGGAAAAAGCTCATGTTTGAGTTTCCGTGGGCCATCGATCAACTTTGGTGAGTATGATTGTGGATTACACAGTATTTGTGCATTTTATATGCATTTTTTTTATCTCCTTTCATGAACATTTATTTTTTCTTCACTTATAGCTGCACTTAGAAAACTGCTAGTATTTGAGTTTTTGTGGGCCATCGATCAACTTTGGTGACTATGATTGTGAATTACACTGTAGTTGTGCATTCTATATGCGTATTTTCTATTGTCTTTCACGAACTTTCATTTTTCGTTGAGTTATAGCCGCAGTTAGGAAACGCTCGTGTTTGAGTTTTCATGGGCCATCAATCAACTTTGGTGACTACGATTTTGGATTGTACTGTAGTTGTGCATTCTATACACATATATATAATCGCCTTTCACGAACCTTGATTTTTTGTTGACTTATAGCCACATTTAGGAAAATGCTCGTGTTTGAGTATTCTTGAGCCATCGATCAACTTTGGTGAGTATGATTGTGGATTACACTGTAGTTTTTCATTCTATATGCATATTTTCTAGCTCCTTTCGCGAACCTTCATTTTTTGTTGAGTTATAGCTACATTTAGGAAACCACTCATGTTTGAGTTTTTGTGGGCCATCGATGAACTTTGGTGACCACAATTGTGGATTGTACTATAGTTGTGCATTCTATTTGCATATTTTTAATTTCCTTTCACGATGCTTCATTTTTTGTTCAGTTATAGCCGCATTTAGGAAAACGCTCGTGTTTGAGTTTTCATGCGCCATCAATCAATTTTGGTGAAAAAGATATTGGATTACACTGTAGTTGTGCATTCTATACATGTATTTTCTATTTGCTTTCGTGAATCTTCATTTTTTGTTGAGTTATAGCCGCATTTAGGAAACCACTCATGTTTGAGTTTTTTTGGGCCATCTATCAACTTTGGTGACTACGATTCTTGATTGTACTACTAGTTGTGCATTCTATACTCATATTTTTAATCACCTTTTAGGAAGCTTCTTTTTTTGTTGAGTTATAGTCGCACTTAGGAAACCGCTCGAGTTTGAGTTTTCATGGGCCATCGATCAACTTTGGTGACTACGCTTGTGGATTGTACTATAGTTGTGCATTATGTATGCGCATTTTCTATCACCTTTCGCGAACATTCATATTTTCTTGTGTTATAGCTTCACTGAGGAAATCGCTCGAGTTTGAGTCTTCATGGGCGATTGATCAAGTTTGGTGACTATGATAGCGGATTGTACAATAGTTGTGCTTTTTGTGCGCATATATTTAATCGCCTTTCATGAACCCTCATTTTTTGTTCAGTTATAGCCACATTTAAGAAAATGTTCGTGTTTGAATTTTCGTGGGCCATCGATCAAATTTCATGACTACAATTGTGGATTACATTGTAGTTAAGCATTCTATACGCATATTTTCTATCGCCTTTCGCAAACCTTCATTTTTCGTTCATTTCTAGCTGCACTTATGAAACCTCTCATGTTTGAGTTTTTGTGGGCCATCGATCAACTTTGGTGACTATGATTATGGATTGCACTATAGTTGTCCATTCTGTACGCGTATTTTCTATCTCATTTCATGAAGCTTCATTTTTTGTTGAGTTATAGCCGCACTTAGGAAACCGCTCGAGTTTGAGTTTTCATGGGCCATCGATCAACTTTGGTGACTATGATTATAGATTAAACTGTAGTTGTACATTCTATACATGTATTTTCTATCGCCTTTCATGAACCTTCATTTTTCGTTGAGTTATACCCACACTTAGGAAACCGCTCGTGTTTGAGTTTTCGTCGGCCATCGACCAAGTTTGGTGACTAGGATTGTGGATTGCACTGTTGTTGTCCAGTTTGTACACATATTTTCTATCGCCTTCGTGAACCTTCATTTTTTGTTGAGTTACGCACTTAGTAAACTGCTCGAAGTTGAGTTGTCATGGGCCATCGATCAAATTTGGTGACTACGCTTATGGATTACACTGTAGTTGTAAATTCTATTCATCTAGTTTCGATCAGCTTTTGCGAACCTTCATTTTTTGTTGAGTTATAGCTGCATTTAGGAAACCGCTTATGTTTGAGTTTTGTGGCTCATCAAATAACTTTATTGACTATGATTGTGGATTGTACTATAGTTAAGCATTCTATACGCATATTTTTAATTGCCTTTCATGAACCTTCATTTTTATTTGATTTATAATTGCATTTAGGAAAATGCTCGTGTTTGAGTTTTCGTGGGCCATCAATCAACTTTGGTGACTATGATTGTGGATTACACTATAGTTGTACATTCTATATGCGTAATTTCAATTGCATTTCATGAATCTTCATTTTTTGTTGAGTTATAGCCGCATTTAGGAAACTGCTCATGTTTGAGTTCTTGTTAGCAATCGGTCAAATTTGGTGACTACGATTGTGGATTGCACTATAGTTGTGAATTATATATGCATATTTTTTTGGGCCATCGATCAAATTTGCTAACTAAGATTGTGGATTGCACTATAGATATGCATTTTCTACTAATATTTTTAATCGCCTTTCACTAACCTTTATTTTTTTTTGAGTTATAGCTGCACTTATGAGACCGCTCGTGTTTGAGTTTTCGTGGGCCATCAATCAACTTTGGTGACTACGATTGTGGATTACACTGTAGTTGTTCATTCTATACACGTATTTTATATTGCCTTTCACGAACCTTCATATTTTTTGTTGAGTTATGGCCGCATTTAGGAAACCGCTCATGTTTTAGTTTTTGTGGGTCATCAATCAACTTTGGTGACTACGATTGTGTATTGTACTGTAGTTGTGCATTCTAAACACATATTTTTAATCAACTTTCACGAACCTTCATTTTTTGTTGAGTTATAACCACATTTAGGAAAACGCTCGTGTTTGAGTTTTCATGGGCCATCGATCAACTTTGGTGACTATGATTGTGGATTACACTATAGTTGTGCATTCTATAAGCATATTTTCTATCACCTTTTGCAAACCTTCATTTTTCGATGAGTTATAGCTGCACTTAGGAAATTACTCGTGTTTGAGTTTTTGTGGGCCATTGATCAACTTTGGTGACTACGATTGCAAATTGCATTGTAGTTGTGTATTCTATTCGCGTATTTGCTATCGCCTTTCGCAAACCTTCTTTTTTTGTTGAGTTATAGCTGCTTTCAGGAAACCACTCATGTATCAATTTTTTTGGGTCGTCGATCAACTTTAGTGACTACGATTTTGTATTGTACTTTTGTTGTGCATTATGTATCCATATTTTTAATTGCCTTTAACGATCCTTCATTTTTTGTTGAGTTATAGCCACATTTATGAAAACCCTCATGTTTGAGTTTTTCGTGGGTCATCGATCAACTTTGGTGACTACGTTTGTGGATTGCACTATAGTTGTGCATTCTATACACGTTTTTTCTATCGTCTTTCGCGAACCTTCATCTTTTGTTAAGTTATAGTGGCACTTAGGGAACCGCTCATATTTGAGTTTTCTTTGGCCATCGATCAACTTTGGTGACTACGATTATTGATTGCATTGTAGTTGTCCAATTTGTGCACTTATTTCCTATCACCTTTCATGAACCTTCATTTTCTGTTGACTTATAGCCACATTTAGAAAACTGCTTGTGTTTGAATTTTTGTGGGTCATCAATCAACTTTGGTGACTACGGTTGTGTATTGTACTTTTGGTGTGCATTTTGTATGCATATTTTTAATCGCCTTTCACGAACCTTCATTTTTTGAGTTATAGTTGCATTTAGGAAAACGTCTGTGTTTGAGTTTTCGTGGGCCATAGATCAACTTTGGTGACTGCGATTGTGGATTAGACAATAGTTTTGCATTCTATATGCACATTTTCTATCGAATTTCATGAACCTTCATTTTTTTGATGACTTATAGGCTCACTTAGGAAACTGCTATCTGTAGACTGTAGATATAGTGGGCCAAGATATAAATGTCTATCCTTGATGTTGTTCCCTGATTACACCCTGATAGGCTAGTTTGCTTATGGATGGTACTGTCTACTATGGTTGGTGTGATTGATCTTCTTAAGAAATAAGGATAGAGTCAGTCATCTATCAGTATATCCCTATTGAATCTCTGCTTGCAGATGAAACAAATTCTTCAGTAGATCGATTTGAACTCTTGGTGAATTTGTATGTGATATTTTAACTTGTTCTATGGCATTCTTCCTGAGGCTATCTTCTAAACTATTCACTTGCTATCTGATTCATTCTTCCTTCCGTAATCTGGACCGTGTTCCTTCTTCTTCTTCCTCTGTATGATGCCTTCTCTAGTTGTGGATATCTTATTCTTGTTTCTTCCTTATATGATGATCTCTCTTCAATGCAATGATAGGTTTAAATATGTTGTGATTGCTCAAGGATGCATCTATTGGACGGATTACTCTTTATTCTTCATGTGCTCCTTCATTATTAACTAATGGTTGTTTAGTGTGTGATTTTGATTATATGTTAAGTGACCTTCTCACTCCTTTGTGGCGTAGAGACCTTGCTTGTTTAGTCGATCTTGTTTGAGTTGTTCCTTATCATTCGAATTAGTTAGGAGAATATTCTAAATTGTGAAGATGTGAGCATTTTATCTGAATATACAAGTATTTTATTTGAGTGTATATTATTAACATGTTATCCTATATCTAAAAATATAAGCATATTAAGCGTATATACTTATCTCAGAGGTCCCTTGGTGACGGGGGAATCACAACATACATTTTTCAAACTATCTACGATAATGATAGACTTGTAGTTATCAAAGTATTTGGAGAAAATTAATCTTTGAGCTCATCGTTAAGCTGACTTAAAGGGAGATTATCATACCATTGGCAACATCTTTACACTCCAAGCTATGATTGAGGAGTCTCACCAACACCCTTCCATAGTCTTTTGTTGTTTTATAGACTTCAACAAGGCCTTTAACCAAATTCTGAGACACCTATTTTCTAGTGGTTGTGTAAGTTTTGTATTTCCAATCTCTCATTACCACTTGGAGGCTTTATGAGATAATTTGTAATATCCCTACAAAAATATTTCAACAATTTGTAGAGAATAATTTTTCCTCTAATATCTAGTTGAACTAAGCTCTGGTGGACAATTGCATTTGGTCCACATGTTCATTGAAAAATTCCACAAAGTGCTCTAGTGGGCCCTAAGAGTGATAACCCCCTACCATACTAACAATCCAAATGTAGTGGAAGGGGTTAATGAAGTTTTATGGGAAAACGATGAGGCAAAGACAATCGCAACCATGCAAGTTCTTGAATCGGAGAAATATGAGCTTGAGACAAGAAAAAAGGTTATCTAAAGTTATATATCAAATTGATTGACCAAAAAGATGGTCGACCTCGATGAGACAATCCACCAAAAGGGGTAAAAGTTGGCCCAAGCCTTTTTTTAACTATTGTTTAGATATGCCCTCTAGGCTAAAGTTTTATTCAAAATTGAAAAATTGTAGTTAGATTGAGAAAAATTTCCTTTGGAAGTTCCAAACTAAGAGAGGGATTGCAAGCTAAACCAACAACTAAGAAAGGGTTACAAGAATGAAACAACAATTTGGAACTTAGAGATGATCTACTTCTCACAAAGAATACTAATAGTTGTTTGGCTAATTAATTTGTTGGTAAATGGATTTGTCATTGTCACTTTGAAATGTACTGACTCACCCAACAAAAATTGGAATTTTTTTCCAATAGTTGGAGAGATTGCTTATGAAATTGCAATCTTCCTTAGTATTTGAGAGAGACAACTCCCTCATATGATATGATTTTTTGATTTTGGTGTACTTTTCACTAGAAAGACTAGAAGGAAAGAGAAAAAAGTCTAAAGATAAACAAATACCAAAGAACCTAACAACAAACACACAAATGCTATGTAGGTTTTACAATCTTACTTAAAAATGAACAAGATTAATCATAAAAATCAGAGACTATGCATATCTTGAATTTTATGATGAATTTACACTATGAGGATTAACATATCCAAATCACGGTACCAAGAAATCTGAATGTTTAATATAGATTTTTAAAGATATGACTAATCATTTCCACAAACAAGATTTAGGATAGCAAATGTCATTATCAACTTGACGTACAAAAATATTAACAATGATGCATAGAAAACACCATGAATGCACCTCCAAAAATGTTTTCGATTACTTTGCAGAATTGTACAATTCCAAAATCCCCTATGCAAATTTGTAAGAGTCAAAAAGTTCTTTTACAATAACACAAGCCTTGTATATATAGGCTTTTTTCCAATAACTAATTCATAACTAATTTGTAACCACTCGAGTAACTTCCTTTATGTTTTGAGAGATAAAATATAATTTATTTAAGTTAGAAATCTCTCAACTTGTGCACAAATAAAGTTCATTTTCTAACTTATTCCAAATATGAGATAGAAGTCACTTTTTACAAAAGATAACGTTAAAACAAAACTAGTGACTTATGACTTTGAAATCCAAGAAGTAAATTGTACAATTGGATTCACTGAGAAGTGCCCTTTCTTTTATTTGTACTATCCTTGATGCTTTTTTTAGAAGTCCTTTGCACAACAACTTGCCTCTGATGGGAAGATTTCGCTTTGAATATCCTGAATAACTTAACAGCTTGAGCCATGAGCTTATTTCTAAGAACAATTACATTAATCATCCTTAGCTTCTAGGTAGCATGACTCTTCTGGATATCCTCTAAATCCTAACAATAACTGGGCAGATGACCACTACACGTATCAAGAGTGACAAAAATGCTACTCAACCTCTTCACCATGTCCACACTAAAAAGTTGTCTATTAAACAATTATACACCGATCATATTTTAAAATTTGCTCTTAATAGTTTGAACATCCATGTCCTGGATTTCATGTTTTCCCAATGTATCTATGTTCATTGACAGGAGATCATCTTGAATCTTCATTTTCACTTGCTCTCAAGTTGCCAAAAGTTTCTCTTGTTCTATCAAAATATGACTGATAGTTACAATCTTCTATTCCACACTCTGAAACTACATATCAAATTAATTCTCTTCTATACTTGAGAAAATCTTATCAGCAATTAAGATATTAACATCTATCTTGGTCATCTCTTGGAGGTCTTTCAAAATTCCTTTCCACATTAATTCTTCTTCTTTCATTTTCCTTTGTTCCTTTGCAATTTCTTCTTTCTGAACATCTACTTTTTCATAGACTTCTTTAGCTTTCCCAATGCAATCTAAAGCATCTGCTTTCATTTGATCCACCCATTTTTCAATTAATTTTTGATATGACTAGTATTTATGCACACTTTCTATAACCTCTTTCTCAATAATTCCCTCAGAAATAGGAATTGTTGAGGTAGGAATCACACCTATAGGTAATGTAGATATGTCCACAATGAACCTAAGATAAGATGTCAAGATTTGTGCCTATTGTTTGAGCTAATCCTTTGTATGCTTCTCTTTCTCTGTTCTCTATATAAACATAGTTGAAGTGCCAAGATCTAGTGATGTTAAAATCACATTCATTGGCTTCATCCACATTTTTCTCTGAGATGCATTGAGCTACTTCAATACACATATTCCTGGATGAAGATTCAACTCTCAACCTTGATGTAACTTTGGTCTTCTTTAGCTTGGAAAATCTCTTAATCAAATTAGCAACTATATAAAATTCAAGAATGACTAGCTAAGTGACACTTCTTTTCTTTATCAAACATTGTTGTAGCCATGAAGGAGCAAGAGCTTGTGAAGAGCTTGGAATGTTCATAGGTGACGAATGAAATGATGTAGGTGGATTATAAACAAATAAGAAACAAACATCATCAGGAAGTGCATTGATAGTCGATAAAGATGGAGGTTGTGTTATGGGAAGAGAACGAGGCACATCATGATGAGGAGATAGAACAGAAGGAGAAACATTTGAGATTTGTTCTTCACCACTAGGATAGCCTTGAGGATCCATGGACTCTCTTTCTTTGGTCTCTTCTTGTATGGGATTCAACAACTTTTCTTTTAGCTTTGATCTCCTCTTCTTTAATTTTGGATCATCCCCACATAATCTTATGAATCCTTCTTCCTAGAAGGATCTTCATCATCACCACCCCCTTGCATATTTTTCTAAGAACTAGTGATCACAATAGAAGCTTGAGAAAAGGAAGAGGAAGAAGAACCTTCTTGTTTATCATTTTTCCTCCTTGAAGGATCATCTTTGCTTTAAGGTCTCCTTGTTGTGGCTTCGATGACTTTCTTCCTTACCCAATCCTCTGATCTCTTGCAAATATGATCGGTGCTTTCACCAATGTCCCTGATTTCTTCATTTTCCAAATTTATAGGTGGCAAAGATTGTATATGGATCTTTTCAAAATAAAGGGAATTAATAAAATCCATTCTATCATCTTTAGTTCCTTCCCCATCCCAACCAAGCCTTAATTTTTTAATCTATTCCAAAGTGAGCCTCTGTAATGTCCCCCCTTTAATTCATTTGTGAAAGTATAGTAAATTAATGTTTGCTTAATTTTGGATACTTTAGAGCATTAATTTATATTATTCCATTGGACATGAGGTGCTTTAAGTTCAAGTTATTTTTGTCCCTTAGTGCGTAGGGAGAAATAAACCTTTAATTGAGTTCTCTCAAATAAAGTCAATGAATAACGTTTTCAAGAAAAAAGATGTCAGTTACTTTTGTTTGTAAGAAAGGGGACTAGGAGGTTGTTTGGAGAGGCTATGCAGAATTATTTTGGTGTTCTTCTAAAACGAGATCTATGACTATTATGGACTCTACAAGGACCGAAAGCTTCTATAAAGGATGTCGTCTACAATGCTAGGAGATGCATCCTGCACGACTATTTTGACATGTTGAAAACTTTGGACGGTGAGATTTCTATTAGATATTATATTCTATGGAGGTGAGATTCATTGAGTTTGGAACTGAAAATCAAGCAGTTTCCTTTGTGTTATTTTTTAACAGTGATATACATTCATAAACCTAGACTAAGAATCACAATTCCTATGTTATTAGTATAATATATTTCTATTTTTTTGTTAGTGGTCATTTAGTCATATTTAGTTAGTTTCTAATTTCATCTTTGGTTAACGTTTGTTTCTTTTAGAAACAACATCTTTGTAAAGCTATATAAGGAACTTTCGTTCCTCTATTTAACATATATAACATCGATTATTTGAACATGGTATCAAAGCTTGGTCTGAGCTTGTCTCCCTCATGGGAGGTCTCAAGATTCTGGGAGGGTCTACTGAAGTAGGGTTTTTAAAAATCGCGAGCTAGGGTTCGTGGTTCTATTTTTCAGTAGTTTGTGTTTTTGTACTTCCAGAATTTCATGGGCATGTTAGTCTGTAATTTGTGAGAATCTTTTCATTGGAGATTTCTTTTGGATTTTTTGGCTCTTAGTTATGGTGGATGCTTTTGTTATGGTCATGGTGAGATTGCACAGGAAAAAATTGCATCTAGTCGTCTTTGCAAATCATGACTGTATTCCTTCGTGTGTTCTAGGCGGAATCTTTTGCATTTTTTTGTGGGCTTTAATCTGCTTACCCGCGATTTTTTTTCTCACCTGAAGGCCTCTGTGCACAATTTTCTTCACAGTTCATGTCTTGTTTTTTTTCTTGACCTGGCTCTTATGCAACTTACAACAATTTTTTCTGTCATACTTGTTTGATAGTATCTTCTACCCAAATTTCTTCTATCAACGTTTCTTGTTGTAAGCACGCACCTTAGTCTCTGGGGTGCTTTTCCAGAAATCAATTTTCTGTGTTTCCAATAATTTTATCCCTTAAAAAAATATATCTTGTGGGTTTTTTAATAGTTTTTTTTTTCTCCTTAAAAATAATTCTGATGGGTTTTCATAATTTTGACCCTTAAAAATTCTGTTTGCTTTTCTAATTTTTTGCTAAAAGAATCATGGGAGGGTTTATAATTGTTTCCTAAGAAATTAAGGGTTTTCTCTTGTATGCCCTAGCCAGGGTTTCGCAGTTCGAGAGCACTCTCTGGTTTCTAGAAAGGTTTTACCCTTTTTTCCTTAAAAATGATGTTATGTATGTTGATCTGTGTTTCAGATTTTGCACCAACTACCTATTTGGTTTTTTCGATTTTATCTTCCAAAATCGTTTCTAGGCTTCTTTAATTTGCAGTTGCCTAGGATTTCTTTGTGGGTTTTTACCATTTTTTTCCTTAAAAATGATGCTTTCTAAACTTCAGTTTCAGGGTTTTGCGATTTTTTCCTCAAAACTCGTGGCTTCTTGCAGTCTGTTATGGGGTGTTGTGCTCATCTGCAAAAGTTTAGAGGGTTTGCTGATTTTTCCTCAAAATCGTGGTAGTTGTTCTTGGTGTGACTTTGGTTACAAGGAGGGACAATTATGTTACCCAACATCAAGTTGGATGTTTTGTGATCAGTTTTGGTCATTTCCAGAAGTTCTACAGTTTTTGGGAGGGTTTTGTGGCAGACTCATCTCAAGTGGTAGAGTTGATGGCAAGCTCTTCTCTTTTGTTACAGAAGTGTTCTAAGAAGAAGGGGGCAAGCTTCTCTGTTATTTCTCTAGGTAGTTAGAACGATGACCATTAAGGGAGGGTATTATTATAATATCTTTCTATTTGTTTTGTTAATGGTCATCTAGTCATATTTAGTTAGTTTCTAATTTCATCTTCTGTTAACATTTGTTTCTTTTAGAAACGTTTTTGTAAATCTATATAAGGAACTTGCATTCTTCTATTTAACATATATAACATTGATTATTTGAACATATATTGGAACACCTGTATTCCCTGAAGACAAAACAACGACATTGATTGAGTAGCGAGCCACTAGAGGGACATTCTCAATATGCCAACTTCTTTTCTCTCAAGACACGAGAATGCTAATCTTATCGGGTCTATTGTTCGTGTTTGCTCGATGGTAATAGACTATGGTAAAGTTCTGATGCTCTCTCAGCTATAGACAATTGAACTTCTAGAGGTGATCAGGTGTTTGCATATTTACTAAGACATTCCTAGAAGACGTGAGTTTCCATAGCCCCGAGCTTAGCGGCATTTTATGGTGTTTTGTGAGTAAATCGAATTCTCTAGTGTTGAGGATATCCATTTGTAACTGTGTTAAAGGCATTCCATATTTATGAGCTTTGGAGATTCTGGTCTTTACCACAGGATGGGAAAAAATCATGTGAGACCAGTGCATGCTTGTGATTGGTTTTCACTTTCCTATTAAGGCGTGATAGTTGTTGAAGCTCTCTGCCAGTCGCCAAATTCATAGCAATCAACTGTTACAAATCAAATCCCTGGAGTTAATACTTGTACCCTTCCTGAGAAATTATTTGTGGTGCTACCAACTTCAGAATCGAGCTTTCAATGTAATTACAAACTACAAAATTCAAGGTTAGAGAAGTATCTGTTGGTTGACTTGTTACAAACAATTTCATTTCATGTATTTTTGTTGCTGTGTAGTCAAATAAATTGGTGGTTCTAGTGTGTTATAGTACCAAGTAAAATTTGTGTAGCAGTTTGGTTTATTTTGTACATGCTTTCTTTCTATTCAAATTACAAGAACAATA
>VDFB02291292.1:0-47783 GCA_007258455.2 Sequoia sempervirens | reverse complement strand
AAATACAAAAACATCTACAAAAAGAAAACAACAGGAACAAAATGGAAATCATCTTTTTGGGTGATGCAAGATTGCCCTCACACCACTGGATGCTCCTGCATCAGCATCCTCGACACACATTCTCCCACCGACAGAAAATGAAAGGGTCAAGGACAAAAATGAAGGCTAGATTGATGAGGATTCACATTATCATCTCATTATGCTAAAGTGAAGGTTGATGTAATATGAAATTGCATTAAGGGTGCAATTTTATGACATTACAACTAGACAATCCCCTCCTCAGGTTGTGCACATCATCCAGATAGAACTCTTTGCATTCATTAATGTTTCCTTCAAAGTAAGAATGGGAAAATATCTTTGCATTCTCCAAGAAAGCCTAAATTTTCTCATCATTTTCAAAAACTTACCAATGATTGACGTTATCTGGCACACTTGGCCTATAAACCATTTCAATTTTGTAAAAATATTTCTTGAACTCTAGATGAGATAATAATAAAGAAGCATGCATATCTAACAAATCAACTTTTGAGTTCATGTCTCTAGGTATTGCCTCGATTGAGAACACATCAAATTGTTCAATACAATCCCACACTTTATTACGAAAAATGTCTCAACCTTTCATTCTTTACTGTAAATATTTTATGCACCTGCTTAACTATTAAATTAGTGTGTTGGTAGTTGTTGTCATTGATTTCAACACTGAGGAGATTATTGGCAGTGGTTGACATTGATATCAACACTTGAGAAGTAAGGAAGTTTGTTAGTTCTTAGTATTGGTTTTCATTGTTATATTCAGTTTGGGCTAACATTGATGCATAAAAGAGTTGCTAAAGTTCATGATTGGATGTCGTACCTTATCTGATTTTTGTTGAGGTTCATAGTTGGATTTCATTGAGTATGATTTTTGTTAGCAGAGTTAGTTCATATAATGAGATATTAAGATGAGTATTAGAAGAATTAAGATGAGGATTAAAAGTATTAGAATTATTGTTGATAGTGGAGAGATGTTGTTGAAGGTCTATAGTATGTCTTATGCTCTCTCTTGATGCTCTTGATGAAGTATGCATTGTTGAAAGGAAGTTTTGGCCTCCACAAGTTGATTAAGTGGTTGTGTTCCTAGAAGTCTCTCTAAAGTCTCCTTGGGAGAATTCTCTACATTCCTCCACTATTGAAGATATGGTCTTGCAGTTTGGGATTCAAAGTTAATGCTCTATGTATGTTGCACTCCTATATTTTCATGTCACCAGTGTTGTAGATGAGATTTCTATAAATTGTAGAATGTTGGCAGTGTTGGTGTGTGATCCCACAATACTAGTTTATAATTTTTGGCCGAACTGGACACTAAACTGATTTTTTCTAACTAAATCTTCACTTTTGGGCACTTATAGCGTCTAAACCGTGAGGAATTTGAAGATGATGCAAACTAGTGATTTGTGACATTTTGTCTATAGATTCTAAATATATTTTTTCAAAAAAATTGGAATCAGATTGCACTTCTTTTTCCATCTCCTTTGAAAACTAGTTTTTTCAGTAAACACCATTTTTAAGGAGTAATGCTCACCGTATAACACACAACTTTTTTTCCATGAAGGATAAAATTCTTTTTTTTTTGAATTTAGATATGTAACTATGATATCTAGTGCTTCCAATTGGTTTCATAGTGTTTTAATGAATATTTTTTCCTCAGTCAAGTTTTGAAGTCAAACCAATTACAATTCAGACATAGGCGGACTGAATAACACAACGTTTTTTGTATGTATTGAAATTCAATTTTTTTTTGGATCAAGGACTTCAATATTTGGTGTGCAACTAATATTTTTCAAATTTTTTTTGATAATCTTCTATTTTTCCACATGTGCAAAACAAAGAACTTGAATTTCAGTGAAAAAGCTACACTCACAAGAAATAAAAAATAAATATAATAATAAAATTAAATTTATTTAAAATTATACTTTTTTGGAAGCTTATAATAAAGACTACATAAAAAAAAATAAAAAATTAAATGAATTCATTTGATCCCCCAAAAGGTAAATCAAAAGTGGTTTTTTATCAGCATTTTGATAGGTGTAAAGGAGACTATGTTATAGGTATGGTTTAAAACTAGTGGGGTTCTATCCAAGGGGGTTTGATCTAAGGTAGTTTGATCAAACCATCTCCAATTAGAATGCTTTAAATGAAAATTTTTAAGGCTTAAATCATTATATTTTCTAAAAATATGTGATTTTAGCAAAAATCAGATTCTCCCAGAAATTGTAAACCAGCTTTGTGGGATCAATATTGTCTGGATTGGTTTAGGAAATGCTTTGGATTTCTCTGTATTGATGTATCTACTCCTATAGCATTGGTTTAGGAAATGCTTTGGATTTCTCGGTATTGATGTATCTACTCCTATAGCTTGGTGGATGTGTTATCAACATTTGTGCAGTGTCTCATTTCTAATTTGACGTGTTGAAGTGGTCTGCAAGTTGATATGTTAATGTTATATCTTTTGGATATGTGTTATGTGCTTCTTGGATGAAGTGTTTTGTTCCTATTTGGTCCATGTTGGCTATTGATGTCATGACAGTATAAAAAAAGGTGTATGGAGGTGTTTTTGGATATTTTTGGAACATCCCCATGTGATCTGCATGTTGTTGATTGGTCGCTTTGGCATTGCATTATGTCTTGTGTTGGCTTTTTGGGTTATTTGTAGATATTTGGTCGATAGGGCTTGTTCTTTTGCCTGTGCCATGTACTTGAGGATCTATGCTAGCAATTGAAGATTTGTTATGTTAGATCTAGTTCCTAACCTATCTTGGTTAGAACCACCTTGAGCAAATTTAAATGAAGGAATTTCTTAGGGTCGTTTGGTTACGTGCTTCAAAGTTTCATCTACACACTTCCTTTGATGCCAACCTAGATTGATGTGTGCCAATGTGCAATTTTTTTTGGATCTCATTGAAAGATGCAATAAGTTTGTTTTTGATCCTCTCTATCTTCGAGATAGGATCTGTTGATGGTGTTTTTAGCACTACAACAAGTCAGACAGAATACAAGTATCCTATCTCTCTTGAAAGGTAAATTTCTATCAGCAAGCCTCAAGAAAAAACCTCAAGGTCTCTAATGTAAGGTCTTGACAATGCAGAAAACAACTCAGTGATAATGTGATTTGCTGGTAATCACAAGGGGCCTTACAAATCAAATGTTGGAAGTATAATATCATCAGATATAGCAATGTGATGATGCTTATTCAATCCTATTTTAACAATGATTTTTAAAGAAATAGCAAAAGATAACATGGTTTGAGAGATATTCTAATTCTAAAACCTAAGATCAATTGTGCAAACAGAGCGTTCAAGGTGGACCAATCTTCCAAAACTAATCCTTGCTAAACCAAGATCAAATCCATAGTGTCACAAAGATAGTGCAATCTCCAAAGGTATTAAATATTTTTAGATTGTAAATATCTAAACATTCACCCAAAGCATGAAATTCCTAAACTTTTACAATTGAACTTGAGTACAATAAAGAGTAGGCCCAGGCTAACTTTACACAACAATCTACAATCAGCAGATAACCAAAAGTATGGAGCGAAGATTCCTCAACACTTTAAACACTTTATCATAAACACAAATGAACTACAACTAGCTCTATGATTAATCATAAAATCATTTACTCAAAATAACTTATAACAGATTTGAAACACAAGGACCATGCATAGATGAAATAACACAAGGAAGAACACCAAAAGATAATGTCTTCAATTGTATTCACTTCACAAAAGATTTGGAATAATTCAAGTATCTCAAGTCTAGTAGCATCAACAACAACCTTACAAGTGAAGAGGCCTCAATATATAGAACTTCTCATGACATGTCGGCCTAGGAGAGAAATCAAATTAGGTTTTACATTATGTCGGCCAAATAGGTCAGCCTTGACATTTTAAAACCTCCTAACCTAATTTTAGAATAAAATATTACATGAGTTGGCCCTAAATGAATTTTACAATTAAATAAAAGATGATGGCACTGTTATGCACCAAATTTGCACCCTACTGAAACTTTTAAGCTCAGTAATTTGGCATAACATGGGACTCAAATTCTACATGTGGGATATGCAATACTAAAAATGAGACCTCTGGATTCTAGGCCAGTTCCTGTTGAATAAAAATCTATTTTTTGCTCTTCAAACCTAAAGATTTTAGGGGGAAAAGGGGAAGAAAAGAGATAAAAAGAACTTGAAGATTGAAAGTAATTAATGGGTGATACACCAAAATTACTTTCCTTAACACAAAAAGAACCCACGGCTATTTATATGATGATGCAATAACTGGTAAAACCCTCAACACATAAATATTTCAAAGGAAGATCTGAGATCAGAATAATATTTAAAGGATGTTAATTACAGTAAATACACCTAAAAATTAATACAACCCCTGACCTGTGAAGAGAATTTTTAGTCACAAAGATGCCAAAATGAGACAAACTTAAAAGGTTTCAAATAAGAAACACAGAAAAGAAAGATCAATCACCAATCTGCATACAAATATGACACCAAAAATAGATCAAAGATGTTGTATAAAGGCTCTCAAAGGCCTTGAAAATGCATACTCCAAAGTCTAATAAAAAGTACAGAGTCCCTTCCACTCCAAAATTTTTTGCATCCTCCAAAAAGAAATGAAGAAGAGAATAAATAAGCTCAAACTTTCCACCCTAAGCCTAGAAAAAAGGGCCCCACCAAAATAAGGGGGTCGGATTTGGAAAAAAAACCCTAAAAGAAGGATCTCAAACCTATCAACAACCCACCAAAAAAGGAAAAAGTCTCCCCATACCCAGATAAGAACAAAAATCCTCATAAATAGGACTCAAAAGACTCCAAAAAAGGTGTCCCATCAATCAAAAACTCCTCCACTGAATCCAGCAACCCAAAACCTCCACTTGACACTGACAGTTTGCCACATCTCCAAGATTTAATGCTCCACTAAAGGCTCCACTTGACTAGATTTTTAAAAGAATACATCAAATGGCTTCAACTTGCATTAATGACATTTATTTTTTAGAAGTGATTTATAATTTATCACTTTTAAAAATAAAGTTTTACAAAAAAATTTAAAAAAAATGCAAGTTGGAATATCATACCTAGCAAGGTTAAATTTAATTCTGCACTTAAATAATATCATTTATTAAAAATGATTAAAAAAACAAAAATCACTTTAATAAAGATTTACAATTTGGCTTAAAATGCAAAATTAAAATAAGACCCTAAGCCTTAACTTTGCATTTAAATAACATCATTTATTAAAAATGATTAATAAATCATTTTAATAAAGATTTACATTTGATTTAAAAATGCAAAATTAATAAAGAACTCTAAGCATATATTTAAAAAAAAAAAAAGCCTTAGAGTCTTTTGGCTTAAAAGGAATGAATAAAGCCAAAAAGAAAAGGCAAATTGGTCGAATACTTTAGGGTTCGAACCCTAAAATGAAACAAAAATGAGACAAAGACATTCATTTGCATTTTTGAAGTCTTCTCTTTGCTGGGTGTTGCCATTGAAACCCTAGTCGCGCCATGATTTTCTTAGTATCTTCCGCCATTGTAAAGGATTTTGAATCTGGTCTTTGGCCGAAACTTGAGTTTATGACATTTAAAAAAAAAACACAGAGAGGCATTGTGGGTGCGATTTTTTGTTTTGATTGATGCTCTTTCATTTCTCTGTGACTTTGCTATGAATTTGGCATGAAATCTTCATTTTATTTGGCCACCATGAACATTCTAAGTTGCGAACTTGACCAAGAGCCCTTTCAAATTCGAAATATGAAGATTTCATCAGGTATTTTAGATATAAGTCTAATTTTTTCTTCTTTTATGAATTTCTGAAAGTTTTCTTCGTTTCCATGCCACCATGAACATCTTGAAGTAATTTTTCCAAAAATAACGGTCAAACTTGCTTATAAATTTGAATCTAGTCTTTAAAACTTTGAATCTGCAATACTTCACTTTGCAAGCCACGCCATGATGATTTTTTTCTGATCTCTGTAAAAAAACATTTCATTTTGAACTCACAAGAGATGAAATACTTTGATTTTCTCCTTTATTTGGGCATTTTGTATCTCATGATTTTCTTGTTCTAAAAATGAGCTTTTACTTAGACTTGAAAAACTCCTCCAGTTTGTTCTACTGGGTGTTAATCTTTCTCATTGTATTTAGATTCCACATGCTGCATTAGATTGTTTCTATTGGCTCAGAAATCTGAAGCTAAGAGCTTGCTTGAATTCAATGAAAATATAAAACAAAAGTATATTTTTCTTTTCCTGCAAAGAGGTGAAAAATAGTTATTTTTCTTTCTGTACTGGATATCTTTCATTTTCAAGTCTTTGTTCTCTTTAATCTTCACTACTATAGCTCTTTTCATGTTTTCCTATGCTATCAAGTAAATGTTGATAGACACCAGTAGTAACCAATAACTTTTGCAGAGAAACACATGTAACTAGAAATCAGTATCAAGTGCTCTTTATAGACATGGCTTTCCATTGAGTTAACTAAATGGCAGAAACTCTGAAGTAGAGTATAATAAGCAGTTAAAATATCGAAGTATTTGTTTGTTGCATTATTAGCATCTCCTGTTTGAAATGAGCTCTCCAAACTTGCTTTAGTACTACTCTACTATCATGGCTTTCAGACTTACTATCAACATTTTGGGAGATCACCTTGCTTTTACTTTTAGAGACACTTTCACTCTTTTCACCAGAAAGCATTGATGCATTATCTTGTACATAAATTTTCTTTTCCTTCCTTCCCTGCAATTTTAATTTATGTGCATCATGGATTTAAATCTGAACTATTTATCAATGAAAACATAAATCTATTTCCGTGCACTTGTGACTTTCATGAATATGCATACATTATGAGCTTATCATGCTATCACTTTTACTATTCTTGAGAAAAGAAACTTTCAAGTGGTTGTCATTGTTGTCCTCCATACTGTTGTGCATAAACTCTACCAAGAGTATGTTAACATCCTTAATTCTTCGTATGAACATAATGGTGAATTTTAAGCTGAAAACGAGTACTTGATATGCATGATCAAAAGTAGGAGATGACAGAAATCTTCGTATTGTTAATTCATTTGACCAAAGCTAAAACATGCTCATAACTACTTTAAATATATTGACATTGTTGTTCCAGTACAATTACTTACTTGGAAATACTTTTCATTGTTTTACTGTCTCCTCTTTTGCTTTGATCCGATACTATTTCCATACTGTTGTCTTCTTTTAGAAAATTTTTTCATTACCATGGATGTCTCTTTATGCATCTTTGTACTTGAATAGAACTGCTCTCTCTATACTGAATTTATTTCTTGCAAAGATTGATCTTAATAATCTGCCTGTGCATGGTGTCTTCTACTCTATATCCAGGGCAGTATATGACTTGTCTCCTTGACATTCTTGTGTTTCCACTGCTCTGGAGTTCCTTGAGAATAACAAAGAAGGATAAGACTTATGCAAGTTTCTTATGTTATTTATTAAATGAAAGCATAATGTGACTGCTCCTTTGATGCTTGATAGTCACTATATCTCCATAGTTGTTTGGCTGTTACTAGCATGATCGGTAACATATGACTACTCCTTTAAGACAAGAGTTGGGCTTTGAGGCTGAAAGTTGTATTCCTTTTTCTGACAGTCCTTGTCTTTTGGTCTTGGTTGTATTTCTTCATTTGTAAATTCTGCTTTTGAATAACTACAACTGTTTTACTTCCATAGAATTATCACAGCATAAGCACATTGTTTTACATGCCTTCATTTCAAAATAACTTATACTGTTTGATCAAGCTTTCATTGGCCTTATATTCATGCAAAATCTGCTTTTGAATCACTTCGTGAATAATGATTATAAACACTCCATTTAATGTCAAAGCTCACTCCATCACTGTCTCACTGGCACTTGTAACATTGTATGCCTGTTTGATAAAAGATAATGCATATATGTATCTTCCATTATTCTTAAATGCTGACTTAAAACAGAATTTGTTGCTTTCTGTTGAAGAACTCGTAGAAAATTGAATTGTTGCAAATATGTCCTGTACTTGAATACTATGTTTCGCTTCAATGCAAAAAAAACAACAAAGTAGAGTTGAACAGAAAATGAAATAGATGAGTGTAATATGCTGCTTTACATATCTGCTATCAATATTCATGTACTTCGTATGAAAATTGTGAATATATCCTTTTTGATATGTCGAGCTCAACCCTTGTGGGAGCCCATTTTACTCCACATATCTGATAAATGATCTCGAACATTATGAACCTGTTCCTACACATTGAAACAAACATGTTAGCAAAATAAAAGAAGCTGAAAGCTTCCATTGAATTACACTCTTTCTTCTCTTGAATTTTTTCCAATTATCTAATGGATGCCTGATCGACTGTATCCTATATTTTTGTTGGTAGCATAGATATATGATAGGATTTGATCCGTCATTGCTTAGAGATTATCTCTAACGTCATCTTTTATCTTCCTTGCAGATGCTTTTGGAGTTTGGAACCGAAGCTGAAACTGAAAATGGAGCTAGAGCTGACGTCTCGACTAGAAACCTCAACTGTCAATGATTTGTCATTCCAGGCAATGAGGAATCACCTCCTACCCTATGTTTCCATTATTTTCAGTTGTATAGCATACCATTGTTTATGCATTCTTTATTTGATTGTAAAAATCCATAAAAAGTTACTTCCACGGCTTGTGTGGGATTCAGCATTTTTATTGAATGGATAAAAGCATTACTATGCAAATATTTTCAATTTTTTGTTTTAAACGTTTGCACAATAAACTATGATTCACATGTAGGATGGTCTCAATGATGATCGATGAACACTCAATCAGCAAAACATGAAAATTTATGTACCTAAAAACAATGAGCTTCATCCAGATCTACCTTTGCTTTTCAGTTTCCTCGACAATGTTGAAACTAAACCAATAAACTTGACTTGACCTGAGCTATAAGTAAAAGTGGGTAACATTTCTGGCGACTTCTGCTAGATGTTTTCCTGCTAAACATTTGACCAGTTGCCTATAATGTATTGGGTACAAAGTCTAAAAATACGCATCTTAGGACCTAAGGAAAACAAGAAAACTACCTAGGAAAGAAAAAAAACAACGGATGTGCTTGGACAACACTTAGGGAAAACCAAAACGAGTATGCAGATGCATTTATTATAAGCATGAAACCTAACCTCATATATACAAGGCAAGGCTAATTGATCATACCTCAAAATAGTGTTTGAGGTGAATACCATTGACTAGTATTGGTAGTATATCTCCTTCCATAGTTGACAATTGATAAGTGTTATGTTCCTTACATTTTGAGATAACAAACGAGCCTCCCCAAAAAGAATCAAATTTTGTGTGTTTACCCGGCCTGCTTTTAAGTTCATCCCACTTAAGAACAACATCACCCACATTAAAATCCCTTGCTCTTGCTCTTTTTTCAAAGCTCCTTTTCACTTGCATTTGTTGATATTCCATTGCTTGCATTGCTTTTGATCTTTTTTCCTCCAATTCCATCAACTGAGCATAGCGCACTTGCATAGGATCTCCTTCTTCAAACAAAACTAGCTGACTAGCAAGGTCAAGGGCTGGCAGCTCGGTTGAAATAGACAACTTGGCCTCTTTACCATAGACTATCATGTAAGTTGAATTATCAATGATTTTCTTAGGTGTGATTTGGTCAACCCATATGGAAGCCTTCAGTTTAGAATGCCACTCACACTGATTCTCCTACAGATTCCTCTTCAATATTCTGATCAAATTCTTGTTTGTGGATTCTGGTAATCTGTTACCTTGTGGGTAATAGTTAGAACTATTGCTGAGATAAATTCCATGCTTGAGAGCCCACTCAGTTACCCTTAGACCAATAAAAGCAAGTGCATTATCAAAGATAATAGAATCAGGGATTCCAAATCTGTGAATAATATCATCGTAAAAATTCAGAACAGTAGTCTCATTGGCATCCTTTAACGTTGTTGCTTCTGACCAGCAAGTGAAATAATCAGTTGTCATGATTATCCACTTGTGTCCAGCACTAGATGGAGGATTAATAGGACCTATAAAATCAACTCCCCACCTTACGAATGGTTGTTCAGTCTTAATAGGATGTAGAGGTAAAGTTGCAAGCCTTTCTTTCCTTGCAAACAGAGCACACTTTACGCACTTTCTAACATATGCATGGCTGTCTTTGAAAACATTGGGCCAATAGTAGCCAACCCGCATAATCTTGAATGTAGTAGTCCTTGGAGAGAAGTGGCCTCCTGAATGCCCATCATGAAATTCATGTAATATCTCTGCAATCTGATCTGAATCAACACACCTAAGAAGTACCCCACTATGATCTTTGTGATATAAAATATCATTGATCAGCACATATGGGATAGACTGTAGCCTATAGTACCTACGTTTTGCCTTATCCAAATCGAGTGGGCATTGACTTGTTTTGAGGAAATGGACCATATCCTTTAACCAACTTGTTGTTCCCTCATCATTATCATCCAAACAAAGTACTAAAGTTGTTTTAGATTGTTTTGCATCTAAAATTCCTTCACAAATCAATTGTTCTCAAATCCCTTTACCCCTCACTAGCGTAGTAACTTCAATGCTCACGTCATATTCCATGACTCTAGTTATCCAACCTGCCCTTTTCTCATTCAAATCCTTGCTGAGCAGAAATTCTTTGACACTCGGATGAGCTACTCTTAAATGAATTTTATTGTGTGATAGCAAATGTCTAAATTTTTTAAGACTTTTGACAACAGCAAGGACGTGTTTTTCAACAAAACTATACCTCTGTTCATACTCTGCCAATCCGTTGCTGAAAAAAGCGATTGGTTGTTCTAATCCTTCTAAACTTTGTTGGACCAGCATAGCAGATATCACTTCACTACCCCCATAGGCATCAAGATAAAGCCTTTGTTGAAATCGGGGTTCATTAAAGCGGGAGCTGCTATTAAAGCTTCCTTGATAGCTTGAAAGCTATTCTTTGCTTCCTTAGTCCAACTAAAAATAGTGTTTTTCTTTAACATGGTTGTTAAAGGTTTCAATAAATCTGCAATATTAGGCAGAAAATGCCTCACAAAATTAATTCTTCCAATGAAAGACTACAACCCCTTTTTATGATATGGTAAAGGTAGCTCTAAAATAGCTGCTACTCTCTTAGGATCCACTATGACACCTTGCTTAGAAATGATATACCCCAATAGTTTTCCTTCATGCACAGCAAACACACACTTTTTAGGATTGAGAGATACTCCAAACTCCCTGCAGCATTCGAAAATTTGTCTCAGATGACTTAGGTGATCTACTGCCTTCTTTGAATAAATGGTGATGTCATCCAAATACACTAGGACAAACTGATACATAAGGTTGTTGAATGCCATTTCCATTGCCTTTTGGAAGGTTGCACCTGCATTAGAAAGACCAAAAGGCATCTTTCGGTAAGCCATGGTTCCCCACTTAGTTGTAAAAGTTGTTTTGAACTGGTCTTCCTCTTTGACAAGAATTTGGTTATATCCTGAATAACCATCCAACAACAAATATCTCTCTGAACCAGAAACATACTGCAAGATCTACTCCATGGAGGGCAATGGGTGACGGTCCTTCAAGGACGCCCTGTTTAGATCTCTGAAATCTACACACAATCTCAAATCCCCATTCTTCTTCCTAAATGGGACAAGGTTAAACACCCAACTAGTGTGTTTAATAGGATATATAATAATACTCTCCATCAACTTCATAACTTCTTTGTGCATAAGAGGCTCTAGTTTGGGGTTAATTGGTCTCTGTTTTGTCTGATGGGTTTGGAGTTAGGTTCTAACTCTATAGTATGATGTGCAAGTGTTGGGTTAAAACCTTTTAGATCTTCATATTTCCAAGCAAATATATCACTAAATTCTTGAAATAATTCAATATAAGACTATTTTTCAGAATCTATAACTACTTTTCCAAACTTCAAAGTCTTACTCGGTTCAATCTCCAAATCTACATAGTGTTCTTGCTGAATCAGCAAGCTGGTTTTATTCTTCTTGGCTTGATCATCTGTATTGAAGATAGATTCCAATGTAACAAGCCCCTTGGGCAACTTGTTAGACTTGAGTTGCACCATCTGATCTTCATAGTTCCCTTTTAGCCTATCTTGATTTGATGCTGCAAAAACGTCCTCTTCTAACAGAAACTACAAAATCTGTTCATCACTCTCAAAGACTTGCTAATTTATATTATTGTCAGCAATTGATGGCCTAACAATAATTTTAATATGCTGCTAATCACACCCCATTTTAATATTGTTGGGAATATCAAACTGTGCCCCTACGGTAGCCAATCTATCAGCATGTTGATTCAGCTTTCTAGGAATTGCAACAATATTGAAAGCAAAAAAATCTTCAATAACATCCCATATTCTATGTTTATAAGAGTATCATTCTTAACAGAAACTAGCCCCCTCACCTAATTCACCACGAGCTCACTATCACCATGAACCTTTAGAGCCTTAACACCTCTCTTTCTCGCCCATTCCATCCCATTAATTAAGCCTTCATACTCGGCTGTATTGTTGGTGCAAGAAAAACTAAATCTAAAGGCTGCATAGTACTCAACTCCATCAGGCGACACTAACATCGCACCTCCACCAGCACCATGCTTACTTCTAGATCCGTCAAAAAACATATTCCAGACCTCATTGTGTTGTTCAGAATTAGCATTCTCCCTTTTAACCAAATTTGGCATAATCGAATCAGCCTCCTGAAACATATAGTTACCCATACCAGCGTCTAATACTAAATCACTTCCAGTGCGATGAGTACTACTTTCAACCCATTCATCTAAAAGAATATCAGGAATTCCAGCAATGGATGTATGTGAAACAGGAGCAACATGATCATCTTGGTCAAAAATGACACAATTTGCATTCATCGTACTGGGTATATAAGGTTCAATGATATCCTTTGCAAGTAATTTTGACTTTATGTTTACTTTTGTTCCATACCCTGTGCGGAAAATCTAATGAGACCAATCAGATGAGAGATAACCTCCTATCTTGGCTGTAAATTCTCTTGACAAGCAAAGGCCAAAATAGGGAGGCAAATCTATTACATATATGTCTTGTGGAATAGAGAAAGTAGGGCAGGCATGTAAGGTCAGACTAGCATTTTTTATGAGGCCTATTGAATTGACTGATGTACCATCTAATTGGACTACTCCCTTTTCTATAGGCTCATATTTTAATTCTAACTGATCAGCTACCTTTTTTGGCATTACAGAACAAGTTTCCCCGCTATCAACCATACAATTATGTACCAAGTTCTTTCCAATGACTAAGGAAACATAGAATGGAGGAGGTCTCACATCCTTACCTTGAACTGTGACATTTGGTTTGTTGTCCATCACTTTTACTTGATCAACATTTGTGATGACTACCTTCTCATGATCACCAGTTGCATGTTCTTGTGTATCTTCACCACTTAATGCTTTCTTTAACATTTCAACTTGTCCAAGAAGTAGGGCAGGCATGTAAGGTCAGACTAGCATTTTTTATGAGGCCTATTGAATTGAATGATGTACCATTTAACTGGACTACTCCCTTTTCTATAGGCTCATATTTTAATTCTAACTGATCAGCTACCTTTTTTGGCATTACAGAACAAGTTGCCCCACTATCAACCATACAATTATGTACCAAGTTCTTTCCAATGACTAAGGAAACATAGAATGGAGGAGGTCTCACATCCTTACCTTGAACTATGACATTTGGTTTGTTGTCCATCACTTTTACTTGATCAACATTTGTGATGACTACCTTCTCATGATCACCAGTTGCATGTTCTTGCGTATCTTCACCACTCAATGCTTTCTTTAACATTTCAGCTTGTCCAAGAATGGATAAAGAATCCCACATAGTCATTGATACGTTCATTCTTTTCATGTTGTCCACAATGTTGTAGGGCACAGCTGAATGCACCTTCTGGTGTATCTTAGCAACAGTCGGATCTATTTCTTTGTGAGGCTAATTGTTGGTTGGCTGATTTGAAGACTTCTGTGGGATATCAAGATTTTTTGTGAATGATGGTCCTGCAGTTGCAAGTTCTTTATCTTTACCAGCTATTTGATTTGCTTCTAGAGCCCTCTTCTTTGCTCGGGTGAGTATTGCAATTGTTGGATTACCATTCACGCCACATAACTCTTCACTTTTCCAATTTAGGAATGCAGTCTCATTGGGATGCACATCTCATTGCTGCTCAGGTACCTTAGTAGATGCATCTAGTTGTGAACTTGTGGCATTTTGAACCATTGGCGCTTGATTGATAATACCGTTGGGACATGTTGCTTGATTATGCGCTTGATTACATGGAAAACACCATTCATAATCTGCTGCAAGATTATTTTGAGCTGGAACAATATCTTTTATCAAATTTGCTGCATTCATAGGCATTGTATTATGTGTCTGAGATGGCCTTTGGTTAACATTTTGTCACTATCCTTGATAATTTCCTTGGTATAGTTGTCTATTTTGCTGATACTGCTGATTAAACCCTTGATTTTGATAACGCTAATTCATTCCTTGTTGCTGTTGGTTATACTGTTGAAATGATGGCCTTGGACCTTGGTACTGTTGTTTTTCATGTTGGTTAGCTCATTTCCCAAAGTCTGCAAAAACATTTCAATCTTTTGTTGGCTGCTTTTAATCTCTTGCAGCTCAGTTGAAGGTCCAGCAGAGGCATTTGTTTGATTTCTAGCAGTCTCTATAGTTGGAACAGTCGGTATCATAGCAAGAGGAGGTATATGCAATGGTATATTTGGGTGAATATCTAGAAAATATGGCATAAGGGGCCTAGGAGCTATTTTTCCTACCTGAATAAGACTATTTTCTGCTCTTATAGCTATACTATAAGCTTTAGGTAATGATTGACCTCCCATGGATTGTATCATCACTGATATATCACTATTGAGACTCTTTAAGTAATTCAAAAATGTGTAATCTGCAGAAGGCCTTACCGTAGTAGGTATCCTATTCCAAGTCCTCTGGAAACGGATGTTGAAATCTGTCATTTGCTCTTGAGGGGCTCTTTTAATAGTTGTCAACTACTCTACCAAAGATAAGTGATCAGACTTCTCTTCAAAAAATCTAGTAAATTCGTCACCAAGCTCATCCCATGTTGCAATAGAGGCCACTGGCAAGCTTCTAAAAAATTCTAGCGCCTTCTTGAAAGATGTAGCCAATAACCTTACTACTACGTTCTCTTGCGTTACGTGATGCGCATTGCACAATGCTGCCACATCTCTTATATGTTCAAACAGCATTATTTTCCCTTCTCCAGTGAATTATGGCAATCCTTTTAATGCTGCCAAAGGAATATCATTATGCTATACTAAATTAAGGGGACTACCCTGATCAAATGGAACAAAAGCAAAGGCTCTTGGTGCAGCCATACTATGAGTCTGTGTTAATATACTTGCTGAAACTGAGCTTGCACTTGCTGGTATAGTACTTGAAAATGATGAAAAAGTACTTGTAATTGTAGTAGAAAAGCTTACACTTGTTGTACCAAAATTGCTCTTACCTCTTGGGAAGTTGAAATTCCTAGAAATAGCAATAAGCGGCTCTTCTCTAATAGTTGATGATGCTGAGTGTCTCACAGGACGTTCACTATGCAATGATCTTCCTCTTCTAACATATACTCTTGGAGGAGTTGTTTGCACTCTTTTTGCATGAGGAGTTCGATCAAGAGTCCTTCCTTTCCTCTTGGGTGATGACAATTGCAAATATTCAAAAGACTTTGAACTTCTAGTTTCCACCTTTCTCATATAAACTTTTGCGTTGGTCACTTTCCTTCACAACGGAGTCGCCAAATATGCTAAAACTTAACATCTTCAAAGCTGTAAACCTATTGTAGCATATCAATTAACATCTTCAAAGCTGTAAACCTGCTGTAGCATATCAAAATAGCAAGAACTGATGAAAAAATTATGACTTCTTCTGTCCCACTGGGCATGCCAAAATTGTTATGCACCAAATTTGCACCCTACTAAAAATTTTAAGCTTGGTAATCTGGCATAACATGGGACTCAAATTCTACATGTGGGATATGCAATACTAAAAATGAGACCTCTGGATTCTAGGCCGGTTCCTGTTGAATAAAAATCTATTTTTTGCTCTTCAAACCTAAAGATTTTAGGGGAAAAAGGGGAAGAAAAGAGATAAAAAGAACTTGAAGATTGAAACTAATTAATGGGTGATACACCAAAATTACTTTCCTTAACATAGAAAGAACCCACAACTATTTATATGATGATGCAATAATTGGTAAAACCCTCAACACATAAATATTTCAAAGGAAGATCTGAGATCAGAATAATATTTAAAGGATGTTAATCACAGTAAATACACCTAAAAATTAATACAACCCCTGACCTATGAAGAGAATTTTTAGTCACAAAGATGCCAAAATGAGACAAACTTAAAAGGTTTCAGATAAGAAACACAAAAAAGAAAGATCAATCACCAATCTGCATACAAATATGACACCAAAAATAGATCAAAGATGTTCTATAAAGGCTCTCAAAGGCCTTGAAAATGCATACTCCAAAGTCTGATACAAAGTACAGAGTCCCTTCGACTCCAAAAATTTTTGCATCCTCCAAAAAGAAATGAAGAAGAGAATAAATAAGCTCAAACTTTCCACCCTAACCCTAGAAAAAAGGGCCCTACCAAACTAAGGGGGTCGGATTTGGAAAAAAAACCCTAAAAGAAGGATCTCAAACCTATCAACAACCCACCAAAATAGGAAAAATTCTCCCCAGACCCGGATAGGAACAAAAATCCTCATAAATAGGACTCAAAAGACTCCAAAAAAGGTGTCCCATCAATCAAAAACTCCTCCCCTGAATCCAGCAACCCAAAACCTCCACTTGACAATGACAGTTTGCCACATCTCCAAGATTTAATGCTCCACTAAAGGCTCCACTTGACTAGGTTTTCAAAAGAATACATCAAATGGCTTCAACTTGCATTAATGACATTTATGTTTTAGAAGTGATTTATAATTTATCACTTTTAAAAATAAAGTGGTACAATTTTTTTTTATTTTAAATGCAAGTTGGAATACCATACCTAGCAAGGTTAAATTTAATTCTACACTTAAATAATATCATTTATTAAAAATGATTAAAAAAAAAAAAACACTTTAATAAAGATTTACAATTTAGCTTAAAATGCAAAATTAAAATAAGACCCTAAGCCTTAAGTTTGCATTTAAATAACATCATTTATTAAAAATGATTAAAAAAAAAAAAATCACTTTAATAAAGATTTACAATTTAGCTTAAAATGCAAAATTAATAAAGAAATCTAAGCATATATTTTTTTTAAAAAAAGCCTTAGAGTCTTTTGGCTTAAAAGGAATGAATAAAGCCAAAAAGAAAAGGCAAATTGGTTGAATACTTTAGGGTTCGAACCCTAAAATGAAACAAAAATGAGACAAAGACATTCATTTGCATTTTTGAAGTCTTCTCTTTGTTGGGCGCCGCCATTGAAACCCTAGTCGCGCCATGATTTTCTGAGTATCTTCCGCCATTGTAAAGAATTTTGAATCTAGTCTTTGGCCGAAACTGGAGTTTATGACATTTTAAAAAATAACGCAGAGAGGCATTATGGGTGTGATTTTCTGTTTTGATCGATGCTCTTTCATTTCTCTGTGAATTTGCTACAAATTTGGCACGAAATCTTCATTTTATTTGGCCACCATGAACATTCTGAGTTGCGAACTTGACCAAGAGCCCTTTCAAATTCGAAATATGAAGATTTCATCAGGTATTTTAGATATAAGTCTAATTTTTTCTTCTTTTATGAATTTCTGAAAGTTTTCTTCATTTCCACGCCGCCATGAACATCTTGAAGTAATTTTTCCAAAAATAAGGATCAAACTTGCTTATAAATTCAAATCTGGTCTTTAAAACTTTGAATCTGCAATACTTCACTTTGCAAGTCGCACCATGATGATTTTTTTCTGATCTCTGTAAAAAAACGTTTCATTTTGAACTCACAAGAGATGAAATACTTCGATTTTCTCCTTTATCTGGGCATTTTGTATCTCATGATTTTCCTGTTCTGAAAATGAGCTTTTACTTAGACTTGGAAAACCCCTCCAGTTTGTTCTACTGGGTGTTAATCTTTCTCATTGTATTTAGATTCAACAGGCTGCATTAGATTGTTTCTATTGGCTCATAAACCTGAAGCTAAGAGCTTGCTTGAATTCAATGAAAATATAAAACAAAAGTATATTTTCCTTTTCATGCAAAGAGGTGAAAAATAGTTATTTTGCTTTTTGTACTAGATATCTTTCATTTTTAGGTCTTTGTTCTCTTTAATCTTCACTGTTGTAGCTCTTTTCATGTTTTCCTGTGCTATCAAGTAAATGTTGATAGACACCAGCAGTAACCAATAACTTTTGTAGAGAAACACATGTAACTAGAAATCAGTATCAAGTGCTCTTGATAGACATGGCTTTCCATTGAGTTAACTAAATGATAGAAACTTTGAAGTAGAGTATAATAAGCAGCTGAAATATTGAAGTATTTGTTTGTTGCATTATTAGCATCTCCTGTTTGAAATGAGCTCTCCAAACTTGATTTGGTACTACTCTACTATCATGGCTTTCAGACTTACTATCAACATTTTGGGAGATCACCTTGCTTTTACTTTTAGAGACACTTTCACTCTTTTCACCAGAGAGCATCAATGCATTATCTTGTACATAAATTTTCTTCCCTGCAATTTTAATTTCTGTGCATGATGGATTTAAATCTGAACTATTTATCAATGAAAACATAAATCTGTTTCCGTGCACTTGTGACTTTCATGAATTTGCATACATTATGAGTTTATCATGCTATCACTTTTACTATTCTTGAATAAAGAAACTTTCAAATGGCTATCATTGTTGTCCTCCATACTGCTGTGCATAAACTCTACCAAGAGTATGTTAACATCCTTAATTCTTCGTATGAACATAATGGTGAATTTTAAGCTGAAAACGAGTACTTGATATGCATGATCAAAAGTAGGAGATGATAGAAATCTCTGTATTGTTAATTCATTTGACCAAAGCTACAGCATGCTCATAAGTACTTTAAATATATTGACATTGTTGTTCTAGTACAATTACTTGGAAATAGTTTTCATTATTTTATTGTCTCCTCTTTTGCTTTGATCCAATACTATTTCCATACTGTTGTCTTCTTTTGGAAAAAAAATTCATTACCATGGATGTCTCTTTATGCATCTTTGTACTTGAATAGAACTGCTCTCTCTATACTAAATTTATCTCTTGCAAAGATTGATATGAATAATCTGCCTGTGCATGGTATCTTCTACTCTCTATCAAGGGCAGTATATGACTTGTCTCCTTGAAATTCTTGTGTTTCCACTGCTTTGGAGTTCCTTGAGAATAACAAAGAAGGATAAGACTTACGCAAGTTTCTTCTGTTATTTATTAAATGAAATCATAATGTGACTGCTCCTTTGATGCTTGATAGTCACTGTATCTCCATAGCTGTTTGTCTATTACTAGTATGATCGGTAACATATGACTGCTCCTTTAAGACAAGTGGGCTTTGAGGCTGAAAGTTGTATTCCTTTTTCTGACAATCCTCGTCTTTTGGTCTTGGCTGTATTTCTTCATTTGTAAATTCTACTTTTGAATAACTGCAACTGTTTTACTTCCATAGAATTATCACAGCATAAGCACATTGTTTTACATGCCTTCATTTCAAAATATCTTATACTCTTTGATCAAGCTTTCATTGGCCTTATATTCATGCAAAATTTGCTTTTGAATCACTTCGTGAATAATGATTATCAACACTCCATTTAATGTCAAAGCTCACTCCATTACTATCTCACTGGCACTTTTAACATTGTATGCCTGTTTGATAAAAGATAATGCATATCTATATCTTCCATTATTCTTAAATGTTGACTTAAAATAGAATTTGCTGCTTTCTGTTGAAGAACTCGTAGAAAATTGAATTGTTGCAAATCTATCTTGTACTTGAATACTATGTTTCTCTTCAATGAAAAAAAACAACAAAGTAGGGCTGAACAGAAAATGAAATAGATGAGTGCAATATGTTGCTTTACATATCTATTATCAATATTCATGTACTTCGTATGAAAATTGTGAATATGTCCTTTTTGTTATGTCGAGCTCAACCCTTGTGGAAGCCCGTTTTACTCCACATATCTAATAAATGATCTCAAACATTATGAACCTGTTCCTGCACACTGAAACAAACATGTTAGCAAAATAAAAGAAGCTGAAAGCTTCCATTGAATTACACTCTTTCTTCTCTTGACTTTTTTGCAATTATCTGATGGATGCCTGATCGACTGTATCCTATATTTATGTTGGTAGCATAGATATATGATAGGATTTGATCCGTCATTGCTTAGAGATTATCTCTAACGTCATCTTTTATCTTCCTTGCAGACGCTTTTGGAGTTGGAATGGAAGCTGAAATTGAAAATGGAGCTAGAGCTAACGTCTCGACTGGAAACCTCAACTGTCAATGATTCATCATTCCAGGCAATGACGAATCACCTCCTACCCTATGTTTTCATTATTTTCAGTTGTATATGTTAGAATTGGCTATGGCAGCCACCCAAGATCTATGGACCAAATGGAAAGCACAAGAAAGAGAGAGAAATTATGACAAGAATAAACTGTATTCAATGTCATTAATATGATATGCAGTACAATGATTGATTACAAATGAGAGAGACCCCTTGGTTATATAGCCAAGGTGAGAACATAGAAGGGCATAAGATTATGACAAGTGTCATAATCTTATGACATGTGACAACTAGTAAGACTTATCACTCACCAAAGATGGAGAGATAATCACATGATATATCCATAAAAGGTGGAAATGATGAGGTGATGAGATGTCAAGTCCACCAAAAGTGGAAATTCTCCAACAACCTCCTATGTGGTCCCTAAGTAAACTTAACTAAGGTGTAATTATGACCTAGGACAAGGTACAAGATATTTAATTACACCAATAGTATAGCATACCATTTTTTATGCATTCTTTATTTGATTGTAAAAATCCAGAAAAAGTTACTTCCACGGCTTGTGTGGGATTCAACATTTTCACAAAATGAATAAAAGCATTACCATGCAAATCTTTGCAATTTTTTTTTTAAACGTTTGCACAATAAACTATGATTCACATGTAAGATGGTCTCAATGATTATCGATGAACACTCAATCAATAAATCATGAAAATTATTGTACCTAAAAACAATGAACTTCATCCAGTTCTACCTTTGCTTTTCATTTTCCTCAACAATGTTGAAACTAAACCAATAAACTTGACTTGACCTGAGCTGTAAGTAAAAGTGGGTAATAGGCAGAAAAATCAAGATATAGTCAACTTAAATTCCAACAAATTTGATGAGGTATGCACACTTCCCTAGGAAAGCAAGTTGTTCGTCCTTACCTCCTTCCCCACTTCCAAAAAGTTCTTTAACTTTTGAAAGAAATTCATCAAGGTCGGCTTGATTTGGAACTAGGATGAACTTTATTCTTAATTTAACTATTTTTAATTCTTCTTCATATTTCACCAAAGTCTTTTCCCATTCTGTTTGTAACCCTTGATACCTATCCAGGTTAGAGATATAAATTGTTGCATCTTCAAGGTGATCCTTTGCTACAGGTCCATTCTCAATTGTTGGAGAATAGACCATTTTTTTAGCTGATCCACATTCAAATTCTTCTTCCCAAATTTCTTTCTATCTATAACAATTTCTAGAAATGTGATGCAGTTATTAGATATCTCCTTCACTTTGTTTTGAATCTTGGATGTTTTGTCAAGTGCTCTCATCATGATTTCTTTCTTGAAATTCAATGTTTCTATCCATTCTATTGGCTTGTTTGTAATTTCTATTGTGAGAACATTCTCCCCGATCAACTCTTCCTTTGGGGTTTCAATGATCTTTAACTCAGCAATAGTAGCATCATCTGCCTTTTGACATTCAATTGTAAGCTCAGAAATATCCTCAAGAAGGGATGAAGCTCTCTCATATATATGCAATATCTTCTCAATCATTGCATCCCCTCTTTGACTAACAGTACTAATCCATTCTTAGGTAGCTTGTAGGGATGTTCTCATCTTCTCAATCTCTGAAGTTGCATCTTTTGACAATAATCCATCTGAAAAATGAGGTCCCCTCACTACTCTATGTTTGCAAAGGCTAAATACCAAATGTTGAATATATTTATGCACCTCTTTCAGTTGTTGTTGCAGTTTCTCCTTGGCCTTTGTTTCATTATCCATCCTTTGGAGGATAACCTATATAGACTCTTGCAAATCTTCCTTCTCTTGTTCTTTTCTTGATGGACCTAAGTTAATAGTTTCCACCTTATAATCCAATGGTTTCACCTCATCCCTGTACTTTCCACTTATAGGGGTAGTAATGTGGATAACTCTATTATTTGATTCATCTCTGGTCAATTTAGAGACTACTTTGGCTCTCTTTCTCTCTTTGGGTTGACCCCAACTAGCTAGAAACTTATCCCAATCTGGAGTTTCTTCCTCCACAATGATTGGCTTTGGCTTTAATCTTTTCTCCAACCAATTAAGGATAGTTGATTGCTCCATTTCTTTATTTTCCTAAGAAAAAAATTTTTCTTGCTTATTTTTGGAAGGATTGTCTTCAATATCCTCTGGATTTTTACCAACTTCATCCTGATTTTGGTGTCCCTCATCTTTATCTTCTATATCTAAAATATGAATATGTTCCTTCTCAAGGGATTGGGAAGGCATTTCATCTACTTTCGTTGGCTCTACATTTTTTCTCTATACCTTAGGGACCGTTTGTTCCAATTGATTTCTGAAGTCACTGAGTTCCCCACTCTTTGGTGTAGTTAAATCTTCTTCCTCTTCTTCATGTTGCCCATTTTCATTGGGAAAATTACCTTCTTCATTCACATTTTTTTCATCAATTTGTACATTCTAAAATGGAGACAATGGAGGAGTATTATTTCCTATAACTACCCTCTTTGCTTCTTCAGTTTCCTCCAATGACTTATCAACATTCTCACCCAGATCACTTGTCACATTTTCAACATTTTTTGTAGAAGAAGAAGGAACTTTCTGCTTAGGAGAGTTTCTTCTAACATACACCTGTGGCATCTCTCCAGAACTCTCTATATCAACAACTTTAGCTTGGGTTGTTCCTTCTTCACTAACCTTTGCCTTCTTGGACTTAGCCATCTTTTTTCCTTCAGTGACAAGTCTTCTTTTCTTAGAGGTTTGGGCCTCTTCAGTTCCTTCTTCAACAATCTCAAGTTTTCTTACCTTAGCAATAGGTTGTCTCTTAGGTTCTTTGTCATTGGTATGGCTCGTAGTTCTTCTTTTAATTACAATAGGCCTTACCTTTGTATCTTCCTCTTCATGAAGCTTAACAATTTCATCTAATGAGTTCTCAGTCTCCTCCTCTAAGTGAGACTCTAAGTCACCCATCAGGTCATAGGTGAATTTGGTTCCTGTGGCCTCCAATTCCAAAATCTTATGCTTCACCCATAACAGAATATTTCAATACAGGGGCAGTGAGTTGATTCAAATCAATTATCTCACCCTCTGACCAGTTCACAGCAGGGAGTGGTTTGTCTTGAAATTTCTCATAATCATGGTATTGCACTGCATCTTCTTCATCATCCACTTGATCAGGAATATTCACCCTATGAAATCTAATTAACCTTAGGGGAAGTCTTGAGTATCTTCTTTTTATGACTTCAACTTCATCCTTGTAGTTGGCCCAATAATCCTCAATATGATCCATGTGTTTATATTCCCCGTTGGCCATCTTTTGTGCGGTACCATAGGGATCAAAGTTTCCCCTATTTATGTGAGAGTACAAGTGGAAATGAACCATTTCAATTTCATAATTATGGGTACTATATATGGAAGGACAAGCTTCCAAACCTTCAATTCTTAAAGGAAATTCACCTTCAAACCCTATTTTGTGCATATGCTTCAAGATAGCATCAAATGCAATTAATTTCCTTGTCACTTCCAACAATATGAGCTTATCAGTAGGGTACTTAGGGAGTCTAAAAGTCACCTGTGCTAATCCATGTACTCTAATGTAGGAAAACTTTGGAAATTGGATGAACCAATAACCATATTTCTTGACCAATTCCATTGCTTCAACTAATATTCTAACATGAAGAGCATCTTGCAACATTCTTGTAATATACATGAGGGTAAACATCACAAACCTTGTTCTTACCAATGACTCCCTTGCAACTCAGGCCTTTGTATTTATTCTTCCTAGCAAGCAAGTACACAAGATATGAAGTCATGGTGAACTTCTTTGTATCTTGTACACTTCTCAATTGCATGTCCAAGTTATCATTGATAGTACCTGCCCAGTGGTGGTGAGTGCCTTTAACAATTTTTGAAATAACATAAAATATCCAGTCCTTGAAGATGAATGCTTCATCTAACCCCATTACTCTACACAAAAGATTAATCATATCATTGTATTCTTGCTTGAAATCACTCCTATATAATTGCTTAGGCAACTTGAAGTAACGTGATTTGGGCTTCTCAATCCAAGAACTGTTCATGATCTCCAAGGCCCTAGCAGGATCAACTTCATAGAATTCTTGAGTAGCCTTTATTTGTATTTTTACTAGCTTCTGATGTGATTCAAAATTAAAAATTTTAGCTATGAACTCTTCAATTAGGTTTGCCATTATCCATCCTTGAGGTCCAGTAATTACCCTTTTATCCGAGTCATAGTGCTTTGCACACTCCATAACAAGTTCAGGGAACTTACTAAAGGTGGGAACCCAACAACTTGAGCTAACCCTGTATACACTATAATTTGATCCAAAGAAATAGGTGCATTGCAAAATATTATTTGTTTGAAATCATCATAATCCACATGACCCATATTGGTGTCACCTACTTTTCCCCATGTAGAGGTGATCTTCGATTTAGGACTGGTAGCTTTGAAATCATACTTCATTTTTTCAGTTGACTGTGCCTTGCACCCTTCGCTTTATTGGATTCTACCTACGTCTAATTAGAAAATATCACAATTACCATAGTGCCAAGCAAACTTGATCATTATAACATGGATGCACCACTAAATTCATCACTGGAGAGCATATGCAATATATAACCATTTCTTATTAGAATCACCAAAATCAAGTAACAAACCCTTGAAATCAAATAATAAATCAACTTCAGGTTTTCTCACCCTTCGCGGATTTTGGCTATGGAAGGATTTCAAGGAATTCGCCCTTGCACAAATTCTGCGAAGGTCTGAACACTCGAAGATTTCATGCTTGAACGAATTTTGTGAATAGCGAAGAATCGGTCAAATTTAAAATCTCAAAGCACCCCTGATATCATTAGAGTCATCTCATGTTATTTCCAAGATCAAACTTAAACAAATATCACACAATTCATAACTTTGAGGATTTCAGGTTGGCACGGTGGTGCAAGAGCACCCGTGCAGGATCATACCTCCATGAGGCAACTTTAGTTTTTGAATTATTCTAGTTGGTTTCATGTTATAATAAGGTCAAGATGGCCACATTAGCCATAGAATAGGTCATTTTCAGGTATTTGGGTGCATAATGTAAAAATTGCAAAAAATGTTCAAATTGATGTCAAGGCAATATTGCAAAATACAAGAAAAAAGACAAATAGGGGAATGTGAAGAGATAGGTAGTTGAAAAATCAGTTTGAGGAATTGGAATGGATTTAAAAAGGAATTTTGTATCCTCATACATTTTGAGGAACGTTGGAGAATAATTTATGAATTTGAAGATCAATGAAATTCTCAGATTTTTAGTTATTTTTCTATATTTTCATGGTTTTAGGCCATTGTACAGCCATATTTTATGAAATATTCCATCCTTCCTCCATTGGAAGTCAATTCCCTATGATTCTATTTTAATTTTCATCTAGTCTCATGAAGAATCATTCGATTTTGAGTAAGTTATGGTAAATTTGGTATAAATGGGTAGAACCCTGAATGAGGGTAAACAGAGCATAAGAAAATTGTATTTCTCATTTTTTAGCCATTGAAATCTCCTCAAAGTTGGTGGGTAAGGATTTTTAGTCATGTTTTAAAATATCTTAAAGCTGCAGAGCCCGTGGTTGAAGTTCGAGGCTGATTTTATGTTGCCCTAAGTCTGCAAATTCAGTGTTCAGACTAGTAAAATGAGTATACAGAGATGTTTAAAGAGATTTGTTAATGGGTTTCGAGTCCTTCAAGAATGGTAATGGTTTGAAATAGTGCTAGGGTTTATTTTAATCCATTTCTTGATAGATTATTGGTAGAGGAAAAAAAATTTGAATCCATTTAATGGACTGTCTTATTTGGATAGAGATGTCTTAATCTTGTTTTGAAGTCTAAAATGAAGGTTCAGTATAAGGGTTTGTTGAAATGTCATGAAATAAGGTTGGGGAATGGTTTCATCATGTAATGCAAAAAAATTATAATTGTTTGAGGCATCCACAAATAGAAATGGGCTTGGGAATCTAAAGTTGAGGGTTTAAGTGATCTTAAGGGCCTAATTGTTACCTTTGGATAGTTTTGTTTTGTGAAGTTCCCTTATCTGAGATATTAAGGTGGGGAAAAGATTTGAGTCAGTTAATTGGTTGTTGTCAAATGTGTTTTGAAGGTTTGATAAAGAATTGGAACTCTGAATTATGTTTTGGTGTATTGAATCAAGTGTTTTGTGAAAGGAAAAATGTAATTGTGATGTTTAATCAGACTGAGATGTTTTGAGTTTAGACAAATGAAATTGGGATAAGTTGTTTTCTTCCTTTGTATTGCATCAAAGTGGTATCAAAGCTCATCAAAAGGTCTAGGATAAAGAAATTTTGTGGTTTTGTGTTTTGGTAGTTGTGTGTTGTGGTTTTGTGCAGGTTAAGAAGAACCTAGTTGGTGGCCAAAAGACTAGGTTGAGGATGAGTGGAAAGGACCTAGGTGACGCTGAGAAAGTTGAGAAAAGTGAGTTGTGAAGCAAGGAGAAACTTGCTTAGAGATCATCTGAAAGATGGAGAATTTGAGAAGGAATTTGTAGGCAAAGGAAGAAAGAAAGAAGAGAAAGAGGCAAGAAAAGTTTGATAGAGAGGTTGCAGAATTGAAGCAAGACATAAGAAGGTTGGAAAGGGGGTTTCAAGAGTCCATGATGAAGTTGGAGCAGATGATGAAGCAAAGAAACAAGTTGGCACTTGAAGATAAACAAAAGAGTTTCATGGCCCATAAATAAGATAGTCAAAAGAAGGAGAAGGAAAAAGAAGATAGAGAAAGAAGAAGTGTTTGAAGATGCAAGTGAAGAATTCAAGGATGAAGAAGAAGACTTCAAGCATGAAGATGAAAGAGAACTAGTAATGAAGGAATTGATTTCAGAGGTTGAAGATACTGAATTAGGGTCAAGCTTGAATGAAGAGATGATCAAGGGAGAATTGGTCTTGGAAGTTTGCAAAGAATTGATGGAAGATGGAGGTATTGTGATAGGAAAATTATATCATTTCTTTTTTATGCTAATCCTTTGTACAGGGAATAATTTGCAGATCAAGATGCAATAGATTGGAGGACAAAGTGTTGAGATTGAGATTGTGATGAAGAAGCAGATTTACAGAGAAAGGACAAGATGGAAGCATGTTGGCATTGACCAACTCAAACCAAAGGTGAAAATGATTTTTTTTTTTGTAGGGAATGAAGACCAAAAGGAGGAGTAGTGATGATGAGGCTTGGTACATTCAATCCAAGAGGATTTGGGATCCCTTTGGCCAGGCAGAATGGTGCAGGAGCACCCATGCAAGATCGTGCCTCCATGAGGAAACTTTTGTTTTTGAATTATTCTAGTTGGTTTCATCTTTTAATAAGTTAAAGATGGTCACATTAGCCATAGAATAGGTCATTTTCAATTCATTGGGTGCATAATGTAAAAATTGCAAAAATTGCAAAAATTGATGTCAAGGCAATATTGCAAAATACAAAAAAAAAAAGACAAATAGGGGAATGTGAAGAGATAGGTAGTTGAAAAATCAGTTTGAGGAATTGGAATGGATTTAAAATTTAATTTTGTATCCTCATACATTTTGAGGAAGGCTGGAGAATAATTTATGACTTTGAAGATCAATGAAATTCTCATATTTTTAGTTATTTTTCTGTATTTTCATAGTTTCAGAACATTGTACAGCCATATTTTGTCAAATATTCCATCCCTCCTCCATTGGAAGTAAATTCCCTCTGAGCATATTTTAATTTTCATCTGGTCTCATGAAGAATCATTCGATTTTGAGTAAGTTATGGTAAATTTGGTATAAACGGGTAGAACCCTGAATGAGGGTAAACAATGCATAAGAAAATTGTGTTTCTCATTTGCTAGCCATTGAAATATCCTCAAAGTTGGTAGGTAATGAGTTTAGTCATGTTTTAAAATATCTTAAAGCTGCAGAGCCCGTGGTTGAATTTTGAGGCTAATTTTATGTTGCCCTAAGTCTACAAATTCAGTGTTCATCTGGTAAAACCAATATACAAAGATGTCTAAAGAGCTTTGTTAATGGGTTTTGAGTCCTTCAAGAATGGTAATGGTTTGAAATGGTGCTAGGGTGCATTTTAATCCATTTCTTAATAGATTATTGGTAGAGGAAAATATTTTTGAATCCATTTAATGGATTGTCCTATTTGGACAGAGATGTCTTGATCGTGTTTTGAAGTCTAAAATGAAGGTTTAGAATAAGGGTTTGTTGAAATGTCATGAAATAAGGTTGGGGAATGGTTTCATCATGTAATGAAAAAAAAATTATAATTTTTTGAGGCATCCACAAATAGAAATGGGCTTGGGAATTTAAAGTTGAGGGTTTAAGTGATCTTAAGGGCCTAATTGTTACCTTTGGATAGTTTTGTTTTGTGAAGTTCCCTTATCTGAGATATTAAGGTGGGGAAAAAATTTGAGTTAGTTAATTGGTTGTTCTCAAATGTGTTTTGAAGGTCTGAAAAAGAATTGGAACTCTGAATTGTGTTTTGGTGTATTGAATCAAGTGTTTTGTGAAAGGAAAAATGTAATTGTGATGAGTAATCAGACAGATGTTTTGAGTTTAGACAAATGAAATTGGGATAAGTTGTTTTCTTCCTTTGTATTGCATCACATAGAATCGGGAATTCCAAGGAACATAGATTCCACAAAAGAATTGACTCTCGGGTAATCTGTGCCCACTCAAGTTCTGCGAAGGACACACCCTTCAAGTTTTTTGGTCAAAGGTGGATTCAGTGAAGTTTTCACTTATCGTTGATCTCTCAATACCATGAACTTAGCAAAAATTTCCAACTCATAATTCAATTTAGATTTGGGATATCTTCACTTATAAGGTGGAACTTGACTTGAATTCTAGCAATGATATCCTAATTGAAAATGAATTTGAAACCAAGTCGATTGTAAACCATTAACATCAGAATTGAAACCTCCAAATATGAACTAGGGTTTACATATACGCGACTCGGGTTTACAAATCAATCCCTAAACTCAAGGCATCATAGATTAATCAATCATTTTGACACAAATACATATTGTAGGCAGTATAAATGCATTGAATCCTAAAACCCTAGCTCTTTGAAAACATGGATGCCCTAATTCGTACTTAACAATGAAATCTTGATGAACCCCAGTCCTTTAAAATGATTCCTTATCTAATTTACATTGAAATGGAAATCATGGCAAACACCAAAAACTTGAGGGTGCAAACAACATTGATCAACTAAAATCAGTCCCCATGAAATCAAATGCAAATAAGAACAACCTCAAAATGACGATTATCAAATCAAATGATAATTGAATACAAAAATAGCAATGATAATGCACCATTAAATCACTAAAGGATTATGAAATATTCATCACAATCATTATAGAGTTATGAAATGATTCAAAACCCTACCTTTCGAGCTTGAACGCAAATGCTTACTTCAAAAACCCTAGCTAAAGATTTGACAATGCCCTCACATCAACCCTCGAATTCACACTAGAATGCACCAAATCTCTCCACAAATGCAATGGTCAAAATGAAAAGAAAATAATGAGACCAAAAGCATATAAATCGAGCCCCCCAAAATAGCATTAATGGTAAAGTACATAGACTACAGCAACAATAAATGTGTTGACAGGATAGTCAACAAACTTTGGGGAAACGGACCTACAATGGATTCAGGGAGTCCGGAGACCCCCGAATTAAGAAAAAAACCAATGGCTCAGGGAATCTGCCTCTGTGCGGATTTAGCGAATTTAAAATCCTTTGGGTAATCTATGTGCCTATAGATTTAGCGAGGTTCACAACCTTCGGGAAAATCTGGCCAGGGAGGAATTCCACGAAACCTCTTAGGACTTGCCCAATTTGACACTTAGATGAAATTTGCATGAAGCCACTAATTCCAAAGCATCATCCATGATCGAAGTGCTTGCAAAATAAAACACCCAAAGTGCAGATAAAGCATTTATTTCATCAAGTGAAGTGAACTCAAAAACAAGAAACCCATCCCTTGAGGGGAAAAGGCAAAATCTAAAGCAAAAATAGGAAAGTAAAGAAGAGAAAAGAGGGTCCCCGCCTTTGGTGGGGTGTGTGGGAAAAAATTGCATAGCAGGACCACATTATTCTTGGTGTATGACTTGTTGAATTCATTGATTATCTTCTTCCTAGCTAACCTAATTGAATTTTTGAAGATTTTTAATGGATATAAATGTAAGATTATTTGGGATGCAATATGATGAAGTAGAGTACAAGTGCATAGAAGAGTGTGTGTAAATTTTATTTAATATCTAGAAGAGATAGTGCTAAAGTATATGATAGGAAAGATCAATTATGCTTTAATACCTTAGTCAAAAAAGTGAATTGTTGATAAATATTGTAATCTCTTATAACTTTTGTAAACGATGATTTTGGCACCCTAATGCTCTCTTGCACTTCTAGGGTTTTTCACCTAAAAGGAGAGAGATGGGCCAAAATGGGAAATGTCCTCATTCAAGATTAATTCTATGAGGGATGAAATATGTCTAAATATTATGTATAAGTGCAATAAGCTGAAAGAAATATGACCTATTGATGCTAAATCTAAGAAATGTGAAGTGCTGGAAAACATAATGTGATATGCAGACATGAACTAAATGACCTAGAAATGCAAATAAAACCAAATAGAAAGTTGTGAGACAAAAGGTGTGCACCTGGAAGTGTGTTGTAGACTTGAAACAACTCTAAAATTTTGGAAATTCTGATTTTTAAGCTTGATGGGACATTTACGCCAGGCGAAGCGGCTTAGTCCGCTTTTGGAAAAATTATGGAAAACTACACTGGAGCCCATTTCGGCCAAATGGGTATCCAAATCTACAAAAATTTCTAAAAAAAAAAGTTCAGTGGGACTAAGCCGCCACTAGTGGTGACTTAGTCCACTTCTAAATTTCTGAAAATTCAGAAGTGGAAACAAAAGCCCTAGGTCTACACTCTAGTTTCCCACAGGTATCTACTTTCGAAACTCTAATTTTTGGGCCTAAAAGTGACATTTTGTTGATATTTTGGCTTGGTCAACAAGGAGATTCCTTCAACAAGTCTTCAATATTTTCTTCAAAGATCTTCAAACCCTTAAAGTTCTTAAATCTGCAAACACACAAAGAGAGAAGGAGAAAATATTGATTGTTAGGGTATGGGGATTTTCCTTGGTCAAACACCTTTTTAGGTAATTAAACCAAATGAAGAAAGAATGTAATGAAGCATAAAACAATGGAGTTAATACCTTTCCATGATGTTTGATCTTGAATTTCTACAACAAAACATGAATAATTTGCTCTTGAATGTCCTTGGGAGCTATCTTGATTACTTGCAATGACAAAACCCTAGCTTACTTGACTTGAGAACATGATGAATGATGGATGAATGATGATGAGTTATGAATTAGGATGAAATTATTGTCAAATGAGAGTGAAAACCCTATATTTATACATAATTATGCCCTAATTCCCAAAAATACCTCATCACAAGCCGACCTTAGGTCTTAAAGAGTAAAAACCCGAAAGAAATTTGAATTAATTTTGATTTTTGTGCCACATGGGATTCAATTGCCCAAGGTGGAGACTTAGTCCACTTGGGAAATTTTGAGTGGATGTTAGAGATTAATATGTATTAAATGTTATTTATCGGGTTCTTTTTCAACAAGACACTTAATTAAGGCCTGCAAGTGCATAAAGGGGCCATTTAAATCATAAGAAAGGTGTAAATATTGATGACAAGCCTAGAAAAGTGTGAAAGTTTTTTACAAGACTTTACAACACTTTGAAATAGGTTGGTAAGGTTATTTAGGTGAATTATGATATTATGGTCCTAGAAAAGTGTGAAGATGTGTTACAACACCTTACAACACTCTTGAAAGACATTAATAAATGCATTTTATTCAATTTTCAAGGGCCCAAGACCTAGTGTGGATGTGTAAAACACCTCACAACACCAAATCAAGGCCTCATTAATTCCAATTTATCATCAATTATTCCCATATCAAGCAAAGTATACACTTTTTGGCGACACAACTTTTTGTATCCTAATTTGAGGTAGTGAATCTCATCAAGTCCTCTGTATCTTTCTCTTGGAGTTGGTTGGTGCTTTAGTACTACAAGTCCTTTTGTATCTTTCTCTAAGGTTTTGAGCCTTCTTGCAAGTCTTTTTGGCAGTGAGAATTTATATTGTGAGTTAACTCTCACCGTTGTTTTTCCCTCATTGGGTTTTCCATGTAAATTTGGTGTTCTCATATGCATGTGTGTTCTTTGATTTATCTTTATTTTCTATTGATCTAATTAGAAGTATAACTGCTATATCTTTCATTGCTAAGGATTGTTGATCATATTAAGGGTTTAAACTACTATATCGATTTAAGGGTTTTAGTTGAGATAACAAAAGTTGTGTTGTGTTGAAGGTTTCAAGGTCCGGAAGGGATTAAGTTTTTTATTAAAATAATTCACCCCCTCTTAGTCTCTGAGTGTTTTCAATAATTGGTATCAAAGCCAAGTTTCTTTAAAGAAACCTGGCAGCTTGAGATAAAGATTCAAGATGGAACTTGATGGTTCATACAAAGGTCCTAGGTTTGATAGGACTAATTATGCTTTATGGAAATTGAGAATGGAATGACACCTAAAATCCATAGGGTTTGGTGTGTGGAAATTAATCAAATATGGTTATAGTGATCTTGCTACTCCTCCAACAGATCTTGCTGAAATTGGATTATATGAATACAGTGCCAAAGCTAAGAATTCTCTCTTATGTGGATTGGTTGATTCAGAGCTTTTGAAGGTGATGAATTGTAGTTCCATTAAATATGTTTGGGAAAATCTTAGCAACGTCTATGAAGGTGAAACAAAATTGAAGCAAGCTAAGATGCATATTTTTAAAAGTAGATTTGAGACTCTAAAGATGATAGAAGATGAAAACATTACAAGTTACATGCTCTGAGTACAAGAAGTTATCTCTAAAATCATTAGTCTTGGTGGAGAAGTTAAAGAAAGTGATATTGTGAAGAAGGTTATGAGATCTCTCCCTAAAACTTATAGTCATAAGGTGTCTGCCATTGAAGAATCTAAAGACTTGGATCAGTACTCTATTGATGAAATACTTGGTGCTCTTATTACCTTTGAAATGAGAGATTTTAATCAAGATGTTCCAAAAAGGGAAGTTGCATTCAAAGCCAATAAAAAGATTGAAGATGAAGTTGTTGAAAAAAATGATGACCTTGATGAAGTTGAAGCTAACTTTGTAAGAAGATTGAAGAAAGGCACTGGAAAATATAAAGGTAATTTACCCTTTGAATGTTTCAATTATGGAAGAATTGGTCATTTTTCATTTGAATGTCCTTATAAAGAATCAAATGATAGTAACAAGTGAGATAAGGTTAAAAAGGGTATTCATTCCAAAGAAAGCAGTGGTTCCTCTGAAGATGAGGAGAATGATTCAAATGATGAAACCCTCTTTATGGCCTTTAATACTGCTGATAGAAAGTGTAATATTGTGAAATATAAGGAGTCTGACTCCTTGGGTGATGAAGATATGTTTTACTATGATTCGGATCTAGAATCAATGGACCCTGAAGGTTGGGACTTCAATTCAAATGATTTGGATATAGTTTTTGAAGGAAAAAAACAATCTACTCTGAAAGACCTAAATGAAGCAAAGGTACTAAATCAAAAATATGAGAGCTTGCTTGAAAGATCAAAGGAAGAAACTAACAAATTGAAAACAAAAGTAGAAGAGGGTAAAGAATGTGAAAGAAAATTTAGAAGGGAAGAAGGTATAATCTTTGATTTAAAATTAAAGGTTGAAGAAGGCAAGAGGATTAGAGATTTCTTGAATTTCAAGCTCAATAATAAGGTTGTTGAATGCTTAATACTTGAGGAAGAGATTGCCACTCTAAGGAATGCCCTGCAAAGAGAAAAAGAACAAATTGACAAAGGAAAGAAGTTTGGTCTTGAGGATAGCTCCAAATCAATTGAAAGGCCTGAAACAAGGAGGGGAAATCTTGTACTAAAGACCCTAAGAAGAATGGCTCTAGAGATGCAAAGACTATTTCATCCCTGTCTAAAAAGAAAAATGATTCAGAAGTCCTCCATCTGCAAGACAACATGCTCCTACCAAGTTCAATCAATCCTTTCAAGTTTACTATTTTTCTTGCAATAAATTTTGGAATAAGGCTATTGATTGTAGAATTAGACAAAGAAGAAATGATAACATGGGTAGAAGATCATTTATGCCTCAAAGAAACAATACTATATTATTTTATGGTTACTGTTATGCCTACAACAACTATGGTCAAAAGGTTGATGAGTGCAAATCTAAGGTGAAGAGGAACAACCTTGTTCTAGAACAGAAAATTGTGTGCTACAAATACAATAAGATGGGACACCAAGAAAATCATTGCAAGAATGTTTTTGCGAAGCTACCTATTTAGAATCAAGAAAAGGATGAAACACTCTATTAGCAAAAGAAGGGAAATGAATTGGAAGATCATGAGAAAAAGGATGATTCCACTTGTTGAACATCTAGAATACTGAGAGGGGGGTGAATCACTATTCCATAAAACCATTCACATAAAATCCATCTAACCATTATCACAATTCTAATTGAATCGGCAAGAGAGAACATAGAAACAGATCAATGCAACCACACACATGAACACCAAGATTTTTCTGTGGAAAACCTAAAATAGGAAAAACCGTAGTGAGGGTTAACTCACAATATATTATATCCATATACAAGATATTATAGGGCTCACTGCCATGACTTACTATCCTTGAAAAAGGCTCACTGCCTGAATACAAAAGATGGCTATCCGCCATGATACAAAGATTGTGGCTCACTACCAAAAGGTTTGAACTAATAGAATACACCTTCAATGTGCAGGATTTAGTTCCAAAGAAGCTCAAAATATGAAGTATTGCCTCACATATTAGTCACCCTACAAATCTTCTTTGATCCCTAACTAATAAAACATTTAGGCTCCTATCCTTCCACACTCCTACTCCCACTCACTTCACACACACTTCTCTCTTCAAAGAATCTTATATATATATATATATATATACAAGTATGTCTTAATCATCAATTATGTCAGCCTAATTAGATGAAGAAAAAATAATCAAAACACCCTTGTCAGCACCATATATGATTTAAAACATTTCATCCATGTAGTGCATTATACCAAGTCGACTGACATCCATAAAGCATAACTAGTCTTCATAATGAATTGGATATGTTAGGTCGGCCAATACTAGAACATAATTCACAAAATATCCAAACCAACATACAATCCTCAGAGAAAACACCTTCTGAATCTAAGACCACATCAAATTATCCTCATACTATCATCAAAGAGACTACCATTAAAACTGTGACATTAAAATGTTCTCCTTAAGAAAATGCAGAGTCTCCCACACTGATACACTAAGCAAGGAACAACAAGAGAATACAGAGCTGAACTCTGTCAGAGATAACTTTCTGCTCACAACCCAAAACTTCTCAAGATCCAGGATATATATTTTTGAATGACACACAATAACATGGTTAAGAGATTAGAGTCATATCTATTCTTGTAGTGAATTCTAGACTCAAATACCAACACACTGGCTCATCACAAAAGAACATTACTGATAGAGAAAAGCTTATGGTAAACCAAGTAATCTTCCCATATAGTTGTCGCCATGTTGACATCAATGAAAACATAGAAACAACCAACACAAACTCTCCACACTACATGCTCATGTTGCAAGGCTCCATATTTCCAACAATCTCTCCCTTTGGCATTGATGGAAACATGCATGTCAAAAACATTTTTCAATATACAACAACTGAATACTCCCCCTAACAAAATTTTTCTTCTCAAAAATGTTTTTCTATGTCAACCTCTATCTCTCCCCCTTTGACATCAATTTCAAAGGATGGGGTCCGGTATATATGTATATATGCATCAAAATATAACCAAAAAAGATATGAACACAAAAATTGAATCAACTTGAAGATGAAGAACCTTTGAGACTCTCCAGGATGACCTTCCATGACAATTTTCCTTCTTCCCATAATCCTTTTGCGCTTACAAGAGTTTTTTGAAATAGTTCAAGCTTAGTTAAGGACTCTATACCATCTGCTAAAGTATTGGGATTAAGATTTATCTCTGATAATTCACCAATATAGCCAAGAGCACTAGAAACATGAACATTTTTGAGTTTAATCATGTCTCTGAGTGCCACAAACTTCTTAAAAAATTATGTTCTTTGGTCCTGCATGGAAGAGAATTTACCTTGAAGATGCACAATGTAGGACCACCTCTGATTGTCTCTATCTTCTACCAATCTGTATGTATCTACCTAAGTGGCTATCTGGGTTTCACTACTCCTAACCTCATCTCTTATGTTGAGTGTACTACCGTACCAATTAAGGAAAAAATAAAGTAGTTCCTATGCCTCTTCCTCACAAGCTTTTACACTCTCCAACTCCTTCATCACTCAACTATGTGCATTTTCACATTTTTCATTGATATCTTCTAGATTTTCTTCAATAGACCTAATTTCAGCATTCACTTCCAGTCCGGAGATGTAGACCTTCAAAGAATTAATCAAATTTCTTAGATTCTCCACAACAAAAATAGATGAATCAAAATTAGCACTAGGAATAACTTTCTGCAATTCTTCCAGAGCTCCTTGAATATTTACTCTTTCATGCTCTTGTTGAGCTCTCTTAGACTCATTTCCTTCTTCAACTTCTTGTTTGACAACGCTCTTTCTTTTCTTTCATGTTTTAGTTGCACTACCGGAGGTACCTTCCACATTAGGATTCTTAGGAATTTCCAAAATAATTTTTGTTTAATAATTAATTTCAACCTCTAACACTTCATTATCTAATTTAGATCCAAACCAACCTTGATTCAACTACTTCCATGTGACAAAAAATTGTAGACACTAGAAAATTGATGCTTTCAGAGTACCTTTCAGTAACACTCTTTAGAATCATTGACCTTCTGTTCATTTTCAATTGAAAAGTTCCAAAGAATGCAACAAGATCAGTCTCTTGTGCATACGAATTGCCAAGATTTATCATGAAGTTCCAAATTTTATTTGAAATAGGCTTTGTGTTTGACCATTCTATTCTTCCTATTACCGATAAATCCTTCAAAAAGTAAAAGAGTAAATAGACAATCAAATTGCCAAATAAAAAATTATTCTTCTTACTCTTCTTGATTTCCTTTAAATTATTCAAAATATGTATCTAAACTAATTCACATAAGTCATAATCCATACCTCTTTTAACTATATCAACAACAATATGTACAATAGTAGCAGACACAATGAGGTCATCGCTAGGGATACAAACTTTATGACCAATGACCATTGTTGCATACCTAATAGTCGGGTCCACAATTGATCTCAAATCAATCGATTTCCTTTCTAAGAGCCTTTAATAAAATAGCTCTACAAATATATCATACCACTATTCTCATCGCTGCATCTTAGTAATCAAATTAGAACATCAACGGCCAAAGATCATTATTAACTATGAACAAAAACATTTGAAGAGTGCTTGCCTAACTCTACCATGTATCGTACTACACATCCAACTTCTTCTAAATTAACATCTAGGTATCATAGTTCTTTCAATTCATTCTTTCCACTCAAACTGACTGCATACCTTTATCTTTAACAAAACAATGACATTCTCTCGGAAACACTCGAGGATGCAAGAGAATGTACCAATGTAATTTCCGATGTGATCAAGATTATTTCCTCAAATTAACTTAGCCTATCTGCATTATTCTACAACCTTAAATTATTCATATACTATTAATGAAACATAGAAATAAGAATACTTCTATAAATTGCCACCAAGAAACAGCTGTGTAACCAACTTTCTTGGAGCACACCAATAATCCAATTTGATTTTCTCCTTTCAAACCTCAAACTCAATTGCTCTAAACCCTTTACATGTTTCCTAAAAATATATATGCCTTGAAATTAAATTATTTCTTTCTATTTCAATGCTTTGCAAGGGTGTTTTCAAATTGCGTGTGACGTTCTCAAATTGTGCACTCTCCACTTTTAAAATTACAACCTGTCCTTCTTACACATGATCGAAATTTCTTAAATCCGTTACCATATTAAATGTTCTTTTTCCATGATGTGGCATAAGTATCGATGAGGGGGTTTATTAAATTTTCTGATAATTGCTCCCCCTTAGTCATTTCTAGACTCAAAAATTGATAGGCATATTTGCACCAGAGGTTGGCACAGATAAGGCTGATGATTCCGATTCAACTTGTTTGAACTCTCCTTCATTTCTCTAGATCCTTTTCATCTCTTTTATTGCTTCTTTTGAATCAATGATTTGATCATGCTTCTTCACCGAATAATTATTTTTTCTTCTTCTACAGTTATTGATAGGTAATTCTAGATTGTTGTACTTACATAAAGCAGTATTCTTCTTTCCATTCTTTATTTTATTCAATCTATTCTTACACAGACTAGCTTTATGCCCAACCTTCTTTCACTTAAAACATTTTCTAGAGAATGATAAAGTATCATTTATTTTACTCTTGCAGTCCTTTGCCTTATGACCAAATTTCTTGTAGGAATGAGAAACACCATTGAAAGATAAATACCTTTTAGTAACAGGTTTGACGGGAGTTCTTCCAGAATTGCTTCCTAGATTCTTGATTTGTCCATCTTTGCACTGAGTCTTCTTGTCAGTAGATTGCTTCACTTTAGAACTCTAACCTTCCTCAAGCCCTAAACCACTTTTATCCATTTCCAGTCTTTGAGAGATAATTGACTCATCAAGCATTGCAGAGGTTACCTTAAGTTTTTCTTCAAAAGCTCTTGCCTTTTCCAGATCAGATTTCAATATTTCTACTTCTTGCTCAAGTTTAGTGTATTCATCCTTCTTCCTTTGAATTTCAATTTCCTAACATTCTTTAGTTCTTATCTTTTCATCCAATTGTTGCAGCAAGCCAGAGATAATTTCATCTACTTTAACCAATAGATCACATGCTTCAACAAATTTGCTTTGTAGTTTTTCAACATACTCATTTGCTTTCATCAATTTGTCCTTCAGATCTTCTATTTCTTTTGAACATCCAACAAAGATCACTTCTGGAGGAAAAAAAATCTTATACTCAAATTTTGGGACGTTCCTCAAGTTGTTAGGCTTCTTCCAAGGAACCAAGCTTTGACACCAATTGTTGAACATTTGGGATACTAAGGGGGGGGTGAATCGGTATTCCATAAAATCATTCACATAAAATCCATCTAACTATTATCATAATTCTAATTGAATTAGCAAGAGAGAACATAGAAACAGATCAGTGCAAGCACACACATGAACACTGGGATTTTTACATCGAAAACCCAAAAGGGGAAAAACCACGGTGAGGGTTAACTCACAATATATTATATCTGGATATAAGATATTACAAGGCTTATTACCAGGACTCACTGTCCTTGAAAAAGGCTCACTGCCTGAATACAAAAGATGGCTATTCGCTGAGATACAAAGATTGTGGCTCACTTCCAAAAGGTTTGAATTGATAGAATACACCTTCAATGTGTAGGATTCAGTTCCAATGAAGCTCAGAATATGAAGTGCTACCTCACACAATAGTCACTCAAAAAATATGCTCTGATCTCCAACTGATAAAACATTTAGGCTTGAATCCTTTCTTCCACACTTGCACTCCCACCTACCACACATTCTCTCTTCAAAAAAACTTATATAAGTATAGTACAAGTATACCTTAATCATAAATTAGGTCAGCCTAATTAGATGAAGACAAAATAATCAAAACAATTCTTTGTTAGCACCATATATGATTTAAAACTTTCTTATCTATGTAGTACATGCCATGCTTCCATCTTCACAACATTCATAAAGCATAACTAGTTCTCATAATAAATTGCATATGTTAGGTCAAACAAGACTAGAACATAATTATAGAATCTCTCCAAAACCAACATACAACTTTAAAGAAAACACTTTCTAGATCTGAGACCACACCAATTCTCATCATACTATCATCAAAGAGACTACCATTAAAACCGCAACATTAAAATGTTCTCCTTAAGAAAATGCGAAGTCTCCAACATAGATATTCTAAGCAAGGAACAACAGTAGAATACATAGTTGAACTCTATCAGAGATAACTTTCTTCTCACAACTCAAAACTTCTCAAGATCTAGGATATAGCTGTCTGAATGATACATGATAAGATGGTTAAGAGATCAGAGTCATATCTATTCTTTCAGTGAATTCTGGACTCAAATACCAACGCACTAGCTCATAACAAAAGAACATTAATGACGGAGAAATAAAATTTTCTAAAAAAAGAAACTAAGTAATTTTTTCATGTAGTATTGTCACCATGTTGATACCAATGACAACATAGAAACAACCAACAATGTACCCCACACTTATGCTCATGTTGCAGGCTCCATATTTTAACACCACTTTGTGCACTCGCATAAAAATCTCCAAGACAAACAAGAGAGTGTATTATCTAGGAGAGATTTTACTGTATAATTCTTTAGCCCCTCAAAAGTAGAAAAGAAAAGGAAGTTCAAAGATGAAATAAGTTTTGGATTAGACTAATTGCGTTCAAATTAAGTGTATAAGTGAACATTTGTTGAAGGTTTCAAAATGGAAGAAGATGGAAGGCCGGTACACTCTGTTCCATTGACATCATTCGAAATTAAAAAACAAGTTACCAGTACATAAGCTCACAAAAACAAGTACCTTCAACACCCATAGTGCAATGCCTCGGCATCGCAAGGCAGCCATGGGTACTATGTAGTTCTCCACGAGTGGGTTTATCTTTGCAAACTAAATATAGCAACAATATGTGGGAAGGTGTTAGGTCCAAGTTATCAAGTTCCTTACACCTTTGGTATAACAACTGCAAGTACTGAAAGAAGTAATGATGAAGGCTTGTTGGAATGCTTTGTATTCCTCAACAAGGAATGTCTTATCCATATAGTCTTATGGATATGTCCAGCTATGTTAAATACATGATACTTTATTGTATTAGGTGTTTTGAGGGTACATAAGTTCAATTTCAAATGACATTATGCTATAGATAGTTTCAGATTCCTATCTATTTCCCCAGAACATATGTTTGGATACTTGTTTTGGTTGGTGCATATACGAGTTTAGTTATAAGAGCTCATTCTATAGTGTGGTTTAAGATTGATATCATGCATGTGAATGTTGTGAAAATAATCTTTAGATACTTGAAGGGAACTTTGAATTATGGTTTGTGGTACAAAAAGGATCAAAATTTATCTCTAAGTGCCTATACTAATGCTGATTGTGAGGGTTATTTGGATGATCGAAGAAATACAAGTGGAAGTGCATTTTTTTTGGGAGACAAATTGGTCTCATGGTTCAGTAAAAATCAGGACTTAGTGTCCTTATCTACAACAAAAGCTTAATAAATTGATGCAACATCTTGTTGCACTCAGGTGATTTAAATGAAGCAGATTCTGAAGGATGTGAAGGTGGTTTATGATGAACCCATTCCTATATTGTGCAACAACACAAATTCCAATAATATTTCCAAGAATCTTGTAATGCATTCAAGGACCAAACACATTTCTATCCAGTATCATTTTCTAAGAGAGAAGGTCACAGAGCATGAAGTCATAATGGAGTATGTGCCTACCAAGGATCGAATTGCAGATATCTTCACAAAGGCACTTTCAAAGGATACTTTTAAGTATATTTGACATAAGTTGGGGGTTATTGCCCCTCCTTGTTCTAACTAGATGCATAGATAATGCATCTTTCCAAGGGGATAAATTCATGTCATATCCTTGTCTCCTAGATTTCAATGTATGCTACCGCTTAGGGGGAGTTGGTAGTAAGGAGAGTTTTGATGCAGTTGTGCAAACATTGAGAAAAAATGTTGCTAATCAAAGGGGGAGAATGTGATGTTGCTTCAATTAAAGATCTTTTTCCCTTTGTTCCTAAAGTCAGAGAATTTCATGTTGTTTTGTGTAGGAGAATATGGCCCTTTTCCCTTGATGTCAAAGGAGGAGAGTGAGCAGTGTGTGTTGCCATCAATACCAAAGGGGAGATTGTTGGCAATTTTTATCATTTATGTCAACACTGAGGAGATTGTTGGAAATTATTGTCATTGATGTCAACATTGATTGTTAGTTGTCATGGATGTCAACACTTGAGAAGTAAGGAAGGTTATTAGTCCTTGGTATTAGTTGTCATTGTTATATTTAGTTTGGGCTAACATTCATGCATAGAAGAGTTGTTGAAGTTCATGATTGGATGTGATGCCTTATCTAATGTTTGTTGAGGTTCATAGTTGGATGTCATTTTGTATGATTTCTATCAACAAAGTTAGTTCATAATGAGATATTAAGATGAGGATTAAAATCATTAATATGAGGATTAAAAGTATTAGAATTATTTCTGACTGTGGAGAGATGTTTTTGAAGGTCTAAAGTATGTCTTATGCTCTCTCCTGATGCTCCTGATGAAGTATGTTACTGAAAGGAAGTTTTAGCCCCCACAATTTGCTTAAATGGTTATGTTCTTGGAAGTTGCTTTAAAGTTTGCTTGGGAGAATGCTTTGTATTCCTCTATTGTTGAAGATATGCTCTTGTGGTTTGGAATTCAAATTTAATGTTGTATGGATGTTGCACTCCTATCTTTTCAGGTTACCAATGTTGTTGAGGAGATTTTTGTAAATTATAGAAGGTTGGCAGTGTTGTTGGTTGTTTGGACTAGTCCAAGAAATGCTTTGCATTTCTCCACATTGATGTCTCTGCTCCTATGGTTTGGTGGATGTGTTATCAACATCTATGTAATGTCTCAATTCCAATTTCATTTGTTGAAGTGGTCTGCAAGTTGATATGTTAATGCTATATCTTCTGGCTATGTGTTTTGTGCTTCTTGTATGAAGTATTATGTTCATGTTTGGTTGTGATGGCTATTGATGGCATGAAATTACAAAAAAGGCGTATGGAAGTGTTGTTAGATGTTCATGGAACATCCCCATGTGATCCACATATTTTTGATTGGCCACTTTTGTGCTACATTGTGTCTTGTGTTGGATTTCTAGGTTATTTGTAGATATTTGGTCGATAAGGCTTGTCTTTTTGCTTGCACCATGTGCTTGGGGGCCTGTGCCAGCAATTTAAGATGTGTTGTGCTAGATTTTGGTCCTAAACTATCTTGGTTAGAATTTCCTTGAGAAAATTCAATTGAAGGAATGTTTTAAGGGTTGACTGGTTATGTGCTTCAAAGTTTCATCTACACATTTCCTTTGATGTTGACCTAGATTGATGTGTGTCAGCATGTGAATTATTTTGGATCACATTGAAAGATGCAATAAGTTTTTTTTGGTCCTCTCTATCTTTGAGATAGGACCACATTATGTTCTTGGTGGTCGACTTGTTGAATTCATTGATTATATTCTTCTTGATTGACCTAATTGAAGTTTTGAAGAGTTGCAATGGATATAAATGTAAGATAATTTCAAATACAACATGATGGAGTAGAGTACAAGTGCATAGAAGTGGGTGTGTGAATTGTATTGAATATCCAACAGAGATAGTGCTAAAGTGTGTGAAAGGAAATATCCATTGTGCTTTAATGCCTCAGTCAACATAGTGAATTATTGACAAATATTGTAATCTATTATAAACTTTTTGTATCTTGCTTTGAGATAGTGAATCTCATTAGGTCCTTTGTATCTTTTTCTTGAATTTGGTTGGTGCTTTAGTGTTGCAAGTCATTTTGTATCTTTCTCTAAGGTAATGAGCCTTCTTACAAGTCTTTTTGGCAGTGAACCTTTATATTGTGAGTTACCTCTCACTGTGGTTTTTCCCTCATTGGATTTTCCATGTAAATTTGGTGTTCTCCTATGCATGTGTGTTCTTTGATTTATATTTCTTTGCTACTGATCTTATTATAAGTAGAATTGTTATATCTTTCATTGTTGATGCTTGTTGATCATACTGAGGGTTTGAACTGCTATATTTGTTTAAGGTTTTTAGTTGAGATAAGAAATTTGTGTTGTGCTGAAGGTTTCAAGGTCAAGAAGGGCTTAAGTTTTTTAGTAGATTGATTCAACCCCCCTCTCAGTGTCTAGGTGTGTTCAACACAACATCCCCTAATGCTCGTAACTTTTTTATTCCTTTCTCTTTTGCTACTGACATACCTAGTAATAAAACTTCATATTCCACAATATTATTAGTATTACCTGTAGTGTAGAAAATTGTAGACCTTAACAATTTCGCATTATGTTTTTGTCCCCCTAAATTATTGAACCTAATTGTCCCTATAATGACATAAAATTATGTATTTTAGAGCCCATTTGTCCAATTTTTTAATAAACATCAAGCATTGAATAAATGTATTCAATTCACATGTTGCCCTCGATAATGAGTGTCTTGGAAATTTGGGCTAGGGCTCATTCACCCATGGGCGACTGGGTCCCCCTTCTTAGCCAGGACCCAAATTCAAATATGTTTTTGGTGGGAATTTAACATTTATAATTCAAATTTCAAATGTCGACTTTTAGGATCTAATTTTTGGGAAATTAAATAAATACCTAGTTATTGCATCATTTGAATTCAATCTAGCAAGAGGTGAACCTTGAGAACATTCAAGAGAAAGTCAAGAGCAATATTTCAAATTATTATTGCAACAATTCAAGATCCAAATATCATGTCAAAGTATTTGTGAGTTTATGTTATCATGGTTTTGTGAAGGCTAATCATTGTTGTAGGTCTTCTAAGCATTCAAGCATTCAAAAAAATTAAGATCCAAATCCTTGAAGAGATGTGTATGACTTTAGTCCTTCAAGGCAGCCATTAAATGGTGGTGAGTTGTAGCATTGTGTTCATTCATCATTCCTTCCTTTCAATTATCATTCCTATCATTGACATTGCCATTCTGGAAGTGGGAACACTTATCCAAGGTTTGACTGAGGCAAGCCCCTATATGGCACATCTTACCTCTTTGTGAATGTGCAAGTTATAGGTTTGAAGAGGATTGAAGAGAGTTTGAATATCTAGTTTACATTGTTGAATTTGTTGTCATCAACCTTATCAAGACACATAAACTCACTTGTAGAATTTATTTATGAAATTCCAAAAAAATTACAGGTGGAAAATAGAAGCTCGGATCCAACACCAAATGACCCCAAAAATTTATTAGGACCCCCTTACAAAGACCCAATCGCCATTGGGTGACCCATTCCTTGTAGGAACAACTAGACCAATGTTTTTGGGCAATTACATAGTCATCTACACCTTCTAGATCTACTAGAACTTGACTATTTTCTTTTAACAGTTATCAAGAAATTGCATTTATAATATTAGGTCATATATTCTAATTAGGTCAATCATTCCAAATCATTTCCAATTCATTCTTAAGACTCAAAAGGATCAGATCAAGGTCTGATATGCTCACCTTGACGGTTGAAAGTCAATCTATGCACCTTGTTGATTTGCATCCTAATGAAATCGTAAAAATGATGGCCTAATGACCTTAGGTTTTGGATATTAAACTTAAGGTTCCCCACATATTTATATTTCATTTTGGTGAACCCGATGTCCTAACACTAAAAATTTCTAAAATTGGAAGTTTTTTAAACCATAGATCTAGGTTTTGCATTGCATTATTTGCATTTCTCATTTAAGGTTTCACTTGTGCATCATAAAAGCATAAAAAGACATAAGTTTTGCATTACATATTGCATCATAAGTTGCATTAAGGTTTGATTCAATCATCTTTAGATTTGATTTACATGCATTAGGTCGTTAAAGTTTGAAATTGTTCATTATATTGCATCTTTTATTTAGGCCAAAAAGTGAAAAAAATTGCATTTTTTTGTTTCAAGTTTGCATCAGATCTTAATTTTCAAAATTTTGCATCTTAGACCCAGTTAGTTATTGCATGATTAAGATCTAGAAATTGCATTCAAAATTATCCTTTAATGTTGCAAATTTGCATGTGAATTACATTGTCTTAAAGTGAGGAAATTTTGGGAAAAATAGTCATTATCAAACATGTTTGCAGATAGGAACAATAATCTTAAAAAGAAAATTAAACATTCATCTTTTTAGTTTTTAGAACCCTAAACAAGGACTCAGACATCCTTGGGAAACCTTGTCCTTGTACAGGTGTTTGAATAATCATTTTTATAATTGTCTATCTTTGTCTACTCATTTTTACTATACTTGCATAGCCATGTCTTGGAATCAGTAATTACATGTTTTGAGGCATTTTGCATTTAGTTCATTTATTGAAAGAAAGTGCATTGTTTAGAATCAAAATTTGCATTCAATAATCATCATTTCTAGGTCTCTCCATCTTACAATCAATCAATTATTACATTTTAGATCTAAAATTTAAATTCAAAACTTGTCAAAATATTTTCACCTTTGTTTCACACTTGCACTTTGAAATACATTGTCCTAAATTCAAAAAAATCTAGAAAAATATCACATGTTCAACCTGTTTGCAACCAAATGAAGAAACATTAAACAATAACATAAAAATTGAAAATTTCAATTTTTTGAACCCTGATCAAGGACTCAAACACCCTTGGGTGATCCTATCCTTGTACAAGTGTCTCAAGAAAATTTTGCACATATTTTTGTCTCTGTAGTTTCATTTTGTTCCTCCTTGCAGATGTCTAATTTGAAATTTTGAAACAGTGTTATTACATGTGCAAGAAAGGTATCATTTTTCTTGATTTGTTGTAAATTTGGAAAAAAAATGTAGCATTTCAAATCTATAGGATAATTGTTTACAACATGTTCTCATTGCAGAAATCTTGTGTTATCATAATTCATATTCTATTCTCAAATCTCATTGAGCATTTTAAGGTATTTTTGTTACAAGCATATAAAAATCAATTTGTTGCCCCTCTTTTTTCTTTTTTCATTGACCCTCTCCTACTATCCCTCCCATGAGTGAGGCTAGCCTAGTGAAAGAGAATACAATCTTGGAAAATCATGACAATCACATTTTTTCTTCTCCTGATGTCTCTCCTACTTGTGAAGAAGATATCTTGGTGGTAGAAGATACAATCATCGAGAGTCGTGAGAATCTTGTTTGTTTCTCTCCCTCTACCTCTCCTACTTGGGAAGATATTGTTGGACGAGAGGATGCAATCATAGACAATCATGAAAATAATAG